>JAMKCH010010113.1:0-84023 GCA_023653785.1 Ophioderma brevispina
CCACTGGTCCACAGGCAGATGATCTGTGCATTCCAGAGAATGCTGTATTTTACCAATAAATTGTGTTGTTTCTTCAAAGAACATCTGTTGTATGTGTAGTGAGGAATATACATGTGTTTTTGGATATTGTGTACTTCCTAATCACACCAGGAGTACATATGGCTTGGAGTACCTACTACATGGTATATATAAAGTAGAGAATCTGTCTGTGTATCTAGGTAGTTGGTACTCTATAGTCACACCAGGAGTACTCATGGGATGGAGTAGCTACTGCATGGTATGGATGAAGTATCTACTATATGTTATGCACCATAGTGGAATCTGGCTGTGTAATGTTTGTGTCTGAGATGGTGGGTAGTGGGTACTCCACTGTCACATTGGGAGTACAAATAAAGTACCTAAATACATGGTATACATAAAAATGAGGAATTTAGCTGTGTAGATAGTGGGTACTCAGTAGTCACACCATGAGAACAAATGGTATGGAGTACCTACTACATGGTATACCCAAAAGTAGGGAATCTGGCTGTGTATCTATATAGTGGGTACTCCGTAATCACACTAGGAGTATGTGTGGAATGTGGTTGTGTATCTAGATAGTGGGTACTCCATAGTTACACCAGAAGTGCACACTATGCTGTTAGAATTGTTCAGAGGTGGGCAACACACATGCCATAATATCTGCATGAAAGGGGCAGAGGATATGGGTGGCCTTGTGCGCGATTAACCAATAGCTACCAATGGGGAGGCTGACCTACTCAATCAGCATTTACTTCCGTGTTGACACACTTCTCGCTCGGCACTGGTAAATATCTCTGAGCATTTGTAGGAGAGAGTATATAAGTACCTATTAGTATTACATGGTTTACACCTAAGTAAGACATGTGAGTACTCCATATTCATTCTAAATCTTTGTAGTATAAAGAAAAGAATCATTCTGAATGTAAAATAATTTTCTTTTCATTGTTCTTTGTTCTTCCTTCAGGTCACCAAGTGCCTTGCTCCTTGATCCGTCCATAAGATCACACAAGTCTTCTCATCTTTGGTTACCTCCATTTTCAAGATGGCTGCTGAGTCATTAGGTTGTGACCAGAGGAGTAAACCACCAAAACATCGAATCACTGCAACTTTTACATTATGTCTACTGGAATAATAAGAACCTCAGGTAGTTACTAAGAGAGGCAATCAATGTGCAAGATTCAGGGATTTGGGTGAAATTTTGCCAGACTCTGTCATAATTATATCATTGTCTATGCACTTAAAAAGAAATCATTACCATTGTTAAGTAAGCTTGTCTATATTATAGTACATTATAGGGGGAACAGAAGCTCAGGGAATCGCTTGTATACGTGCAGGTGGGGGTGGATAGGCCTACCATCATAGGCCTACCATAGCCCTTCAATTTTCTTCATTTCAACATCTCTTTTCAATCTTTTCTCTCCTTTTCCTTTCTTTTGCTCTCCCTTCTTTCTCTCACACTTCTTTCTTTCTCCCTTTCTCTCTTTCCCTTTTTGTTTTTCTCTCTCTCTCACTCCTTTTTTTCAAACCTTGTAGGGCTTGAGCACTCAAATCCCCGGGCTGGTCACATGCCTGAAAGAAATCCCAGTACAGAATACTCATTATAGAATTGATGGATGTTGTAATGTCAGTATCAGCAGATAAAATAATTTTTGCCAAATTGTGTAGAAAAAATTGAGAATTTGCTTTGGCAGAATAAAAAAAAATCACTTCACAACACACATGGTGGTTAACTGCTAAAATTCAGTGCCTTATCAAGCAGTAATCATTGTTGCATTTTAACTTTCTGGAAATTTAATAACACATCCAAATTTTAAAGGTGCATTTTGTGATTCCAGCACCACCTGTTTTATTCATGGTTCACTAGATTTCCTTGAGAAAAGCTTATTCACAAATTTTGAGTTGATCCCGGGCTTGCGGTTTTGTGTTATGAGCAAATATGCTTATTGCTGTAATTGCCACTTTGCTGTAATTTCTGTCTGTTTACGGACAGAAAATACAAAATAGCAAATTTCTTAAATACGGCCAAATTTTCATGTAAGGTTTGGTACACATGGATTACTAAGGCTAGCTGTTCAGATGATTTAAAAATCTCAACTTTTCGAGGTGCCCCTTTAAATAGTTGTTAAATTGAAATAATGGAATCAATTGATTCATTCAATTGAATTCACTGCCAAATTGTTCCCACTTCTACTCCAACCCAGGTGGCTATCAATCGTCAGCCTCAGAGATCAGCAGCACCAGCAGTCGTCCTTCAGGAAGTGCTGCAACAACCACCAGCTGTGGGTCGTCATCCACCTGTAGTTCTGCCAATTCACACCGTAACCGCAACTTGCTCGACTCCTACCACGACTTTGCCATGCAGATCTTTGGCTCCAACCACTCTCAAGAGATAGAAGTACAATTTCTTGAGGCAGTACAGAGTGGCAGTGTGGAAAGGGTGGAAGATCTGCTCAAGAGGAAAAGTCATGAGGTGAGAATGTTTGGGAGGGCATTGTTTACACATGATGAGAGAATAGCTCATAAGCCCAAGTATGTGGGGTAGGAGAAAAGGGGGCAAGAAAAGTGAAATTGAGGGGCTGAGAATTTATTCATGCTAGTTATCAATAAATAGGACCGTACTAGGATTCTTTTGATTTGTTTTGCCATTTGTCTTGTTTTTTAAGGGGGGCCTTCTGACGTCCACCCCCACACATGCTAACTGCTAGTATATGAGTGCATGTCATGGCAAGTTGTGATACTTCTATGTACAAAACAATTTGGGATTGTTGTTTATAAGGAACAATGCTGGGAGAGGTCAAAATCAGACAAAGTTGGAAAAGAGCTTTATTTTGTAGCAATGCACTTTATGGGTTAAATAGGTCATGAATTTTTGTGCCTGATTTTTTTTTTTTTTTGCGAAGAATCCATTGAAACAACAATAGAATTCATCAAAGCCTGTGAGCCCACTGGGACTTTTTGATCTAAGCTGATAGAATAATTATCTGGGTTAAAATTCTATTTGTCTCAGATTTTTCAAACATTGATGTGAAGGACAGAAACGGGCCAACACTCCATCATATGGCAGCGCCTGCTAGCTCAGTCACGCTGGAAAATAACACAAACTTGCTTCTCAAATTGGTGCTGACATAATTACGTAACTATGACAACGAGACTGCCCTTGATGTCGCCCGTCCAAACGTTCTCAAGCCACTCTTGGATTCCGTGTCAAGAGTGGGCTGTTCACCAAGGCATTTACTGCAAGCAGCATGGCAGGGAAACCTTGGTACAGTTAAGCGGGCTACTCGTAAGTGTGATGTGGTATTTGATATCATACAAGAATGAGAAGTATTCGTAAAGGAAATTTGAAGAAAGGTGTTAACTTAAAATGATTTTAAAGGTTTTCACTTCTTATACTCTAGTTCGCTGACCAAAGTTGAGGTGAA
Organism: Ophioderma brevispina; assembly: GCA_023653785.1. NCBI lineage: Eukaryota > Metazoa > Echinodermata > Ophiuroidea > Amphilepidida > Ophiodermatidae > Ophioderma > Ophioderma brevispina. The sequence continues at coordinate 3,444 of JAMKCH010010113.1, forward strand.
AGTGCAAACACCATGCATCAATTACATCTGGTAGATGTCAAAGGAAAGGTATTTACAAGCAATGGCATAGTCAGATTTTGCTGGTGGGTGCAGGAATAGAGCAAAAACCAAACAAATAAATATTCACCCATTTCCTTTTCAGAATGTTGATATTTCCTTCTCATATCATGTGAGAACGTTTAAAACTGGCTTTGCAGTGTCACAATCACAAACAAAAATGCACTGACAAAACATGTATAATTTCAACTTCCATTCTATTCATTGCTAAATTATAGTTTATTTAATTTGAGCCTATTTTCATTGATAATTTGCCCGCTACCAGTTATACAAAATGTTGCCTATTTGAGTGGCGATTCACTTCATGTTACAATATATGTTCATTATACTCGCACACGTATCAGAGTATTGTTATCTAGTCCCTAGAACTCCCCAAGTTGAACACATTTATCATATCCACGAGTATTTTCTATTTCAGAGTCAGAGCAAGATTCTGGACATCAATTGTCGGAATGTTATAAGGCTTACACCACTCCTGTTGGTCACCAGGGATATGGCAGCTTTAAAAAAATGTAAGAGGAATACGAATTAAAAAGTAAGGTTAAGTTGTGTTGCTTTCCACAACAAATAGGATCATTAAAGGGATAAAGTAATTACTATGTAAGGTTTTCATGGGTTTGCCACCAGACAAACTTAGAACTGCGAAGCGGTCATCCGGGAAGCTTTGCATATGATTGCTTTCAGCGCAGTAAATACGCAGGTTGTCCTTGTCTTACTAGTGGCTCTGAAAAGAGCGTAATCGCTACTGAAGATGCCATTGTCTGCAGATGATCAAAGCAGACTGCCTTTGCATGTGATCATAAAAACTGCTATTGTCCTGTCACAGATTAGGTTAATAAGAGATAGATTTGATCTGCCAGGGGGTATTGCCAGGGGGAGCTTCCCTGTTTCAAAATCACACAAAAACAAGCAAACACAATTGGGTTTTAAGCAATAAACTAGGTTTAACATTCGATGGACAGTCAATGAATAAAGTTAATAAAATGGATCGGGATCTAAAACAAAACTGGCGCCCATGTCATACATATTTGCGGAATGGCTGCGCATCCCTAAATCGGGTACTTTGTCGGCCTTGTATGAATCCGGCAGCTAGAGATCCGTTAGATTTCTCACTTGTATAAAGAAGTCATGGCCTCCCATATTTCGCATCTAAAAGCATCCATATGAACCACAGAGTCAAAGAAGCCTTGAGTTAGTACAAAAGGGATCGAGATCGCGAGAAGGGATTCAAACGCAAATTTTTTTTTCTATTGTGCAATATAGTCAGACTTATACCTAAAAGCTATAAATAGTTGGGTGCTGCAGGAAGACAAAATCAGGACTGGTGGCGCTGGGAATGAAAGTACACAAACAGGGGAAGAAGTTTTACACAGGTGTCAAAAGTTCACAAATAAATGAAGTATTGGAACCAACAGGCGACTCTATCCAACCAAAGATTAAGTTCAATTATAGCCAAAGGAAAGGCTAGTCACTCAGGAAATTCGATCATATGTGGGGATGAATTATTTAATAAAGTCAACCCGTATAGTCAGGGCAAAATTTCTTGAGAGTTAAATGTCAGGGAATCATGCTTCACATGGAAGCAAATTATTTATGGAGTTTACCTAGGGGGTTCTCCACAGTTGTTTGTGTTAAAGGCGTCCAACGACTCCCTCCCTACCTCGCCAACCTAATAGATGCGTCACCTTCTATTTTTAATACAAAAATGCCCGTTGTGTGGTAATAGCCAAAAAATCAATCAGATTCTTAAACTGCTGCCAGGTTATGCTGAAGCAGGGTCGGTATTATGGCGACATGTTGATCTTGCCTCTCTTGCCCAATTTGTCAAAAGGGTGATGTAAGGAGGGCGCCAACCGGTATTGTTGTTCGTATGAACATCCCTGGCAAAAACAAGTACCACAACCATCCTGCAATTCTGTTTCCCTCTTCCAGCTGTCAGATTTAGTGCTATATTGGCCTAATTCAAAAAGATCACACTTATTGAACCACGGTTCTTTTGAACGTAATATTGAGAGTGCACATGAAAGGAAGACAGACAACTATGCCACAGCCTCGTAGTGATTTAAAAGAACCGGGTTTTCTTCATGTGAATTCATCGCCCTTGAAATTGGTAGCAGAGGTTATATATGTATCCCCTGAAAAACTTGAAAATCTCAAAAGACTGGTTAAAATGTCCAAAAACCAACTTTTCATTCAAAAAAAGGTGCGGGATAAAGTGTGCAGATCGTTCTGTGCACCCTCTTTTGTATCTTGTGTTCAAAAGTTTGAATCAATCCGTGGTTGGAAACGGGCCTTTAAACGATTTAATCTGCCTGTATTATTAATGGTCTTTGTTGTTAATCTTTTATCCAAAGCTAATGAATTGCAATCATTTTTCTATTCCTGCCAAGGAACCGCTGGTCGGTACCCGCGTCTCTATGGTCCCCAAAATGCGCAGGTTTTTAATTGTCAACGTGTTTGTGGTTTTATATGTATTTTAATGTGTATTGAATAAGCTTGCTGTTTAATAAATAAAATATTTTTTTTTTCTAAATTGAGGAAAATAATGAGCTCATTTGATATTCATACTCTCCCAAGTCAAATGAACTGTTAATGTGCGGCATGGTGACAAAAACATAATGAGGTCATGTTGCTGTATACTTTTTGGCAGGTTATGAAGATAATGAGCTCATTTTCATCTTTGCAATTAAATGTGTTTTTTTAAACCACAGTTATGGAGGCCATTCTAATATACCACTGCCTAATTCTTGTCTTATGAACTTATACTTATGGTACGACTGTTGTAAATCGGATACAGTTGGAAAATGTGCTTCAAGACTACACCACTTAGCAGTTTGTAAAGTGAATCCTCCGTCACCCGTGCGCTCCTGTTGCAGAGACGCGGAAGGCAAAACTGCCCTGCACTATGCCGCTGCATGCAACAACAAAAGTAAGTGAGAAATTGCCTTTGTCTGATCTCCAGAACAAGCCTTGTTGGAAGTGAGGGACAATCGGTCGTCGGCTCCCATTCACTCAGCATCACAGAGTGGGCAAATAGAGGTTATCTTGGCTTTGCTGGATAGTGGTGCCAATGTGAATGCAAGGGGGTTTGCTGGGTCAACTCCACTGCATGTGTCTGTAAGTAAATTAATTTGTCTTCTTAGACAACCAGATGTCTGCTCATGTATATCATGCTACACGCTTTGTGTGTATACCTGCAGGTTCACATACTTGAATTTTTTAAGCTGAGATTTTAGCATACTGTTCCATTTTGATTGTTGTTTTAGTTTAAGAGTAGTTTAAATCAATCCTATTGCAATGTACCAGGTTGGTACATTTACTGCACCCACTTAGTCTGCTCCCAGTTGAATTCAGCAGCCTTGACGGAATAAAGTGCATGTGATACTGTACTTTATTCCGTCAAGGCTGCTGAATTCAACTGGGAGCAGATAAAGTGGGGTCACAAAATGTACCAACCCCAATGTACCTATACTTTACTGTACTATACACATGAAACATGTTTTAAAATTCTAAGAACCACAAGCTTTCAAATTCAAGTCAAATTGAAGGGCCATGGTCCGATCGCTAAAGCTTCGTCCCCAGGGACCCCAGATTTTACCTGAAGTGGTTAAAATTTTGGTATCAGAAGAAAGCTACTATTTTTCTCATTTACCCTGTGAAATATTAAGGATGTTTGGTTTGGATGTTAAGAGCGAAAATATGCCTCATTTTGGTCGACCAATATTAATTTTACGCGGTACTCTAGGGATTACAAAATCACGTTTATAGCTCTCGCATCAAAACAGGTTGAAATATCCGCGCAAACTTTACAGATGTGGTTTTTGGGGTGAAGGCCATTCTATCAAGATGAAAAATATATAGACTTAAATCAGGTCATCCCCCTTTAAGTACTAACATTTTCTGTGCAAAGAAAAACATGTAAGACTGGGAGTTTTTGTGCTTTGGGAATAGGCTGTGTGTGGGGTCACTTGACCACAATTCATCTTGCATATGTCAGTTAACAATGTAATTAATTTTCAAGCCACTGTGATTCAGCCATTCCTTGGTGGTGCCATCAGCTTTCATCACATGTGTGATACCATTTGATAGCCTCTAAAGGGGAAGGCTGTAATGATGTGATCAGCTGTCTGGACTTCTGCCTTAAAGCATCTGACACCAATACTCAGTTAGTGTATTATGGGCCCAGTTACGACAGCTCTAATTTTAATTTGTCATTTTTTCTGATAATCATAGAGAATAGATCACACTAATTGAAACCCAAGCCTTTGAATTATGTTGTTTGAGATATCGGTGTATCTTTGATCTCATTATTTACAGGCATGTAGTGGTCAATATGAAGTTGCTACCACACTTCTTGATCATGGAGCTGATGTTACTCTAGTTGATGATGGTGGAAATACAGCAGTGGATGTAGCCAAGACCAAAAGATTAAAGAGTACTCTTAAAGGTGAGTTCCTGTGATTATCTCGAGTTATGGGACTCTTTTAAGAGAAACCCCCTGAGATTTGTACATTGTTGTATAGCCGGGAGCAGACCTTCGTCACATCACGGTGAAAACAAAGGGGAAGCCCAGGGAATCCCTGTATCGCGGTGAAAACCAAGTGCGCAAAATCTAAAAGCACGAACACTGCACATTGTGAGACACTACGCTTTCAGCGCGTATAACAGCGGCTCTGAAGACCTTCCCAAGTACCTTTTCGCCTACAGATTCGTTTTTCCGTGCCACCGGGAACCTCTCATAGCAATAACACGTAATCATAGTTCCACACAACAAACGCCCCTTGTACATTATCGAGAGCTGCGCTTAAGTCTAGTGGGGTTCAATTTCTAATGTATAGTATATGAACGATCAAGAAATGATTCTCGATTGCTATGCGCTTCTTTGTGTAAACAGTATTTTCAATATTTCTTCATCATCTCCAGAATTTCTTGAAACCAGCCAGAAAGCTAGTATCAACTGTAGGGCATTTAGAGCGTACGATTGAGCGAACAGGAATTGAGTGGAGGTCCCCATAACGTCCGCCAGCGGCATGATTAAAACAACGACGCATAATATGAGACTATTTACATGATTTACATCACAACAGGATATCAGCTCTGTGTTTACAAATTCCACTCGTACTTTCGTAATACTTTCGCCACATGATTCCCTACTTCTTAAGATAAATTTCTAGTAATTACAAGTTTCAGTGGATATATCCAGCATTTTTACTTATTTGTATAACTGTTTCTTGGGTCATTTGGTAAGAATAGGCGGTAACTTGGGCAGGTAACCGGGGACGGTAACTTGAGTCTAGGATTGAAGTTGAGACTGAGTCTAGGCAAGGATGTATGATTTGTCGGGCTAGGATCGGGGCTAGGAATGTCGGACTTGCATCATTGCATGTTTATTTTCTTTTGGACTTTGCAATTTCAAATTTATGGGAAGTGCTTAACATTGAGTTTGTGTACCGTTCGTGACCGTGTACTCTCTAGCATATATAGCTGTGTTGATACACTTGACCGATGTTACCTTCCCGGCGACAAAGAAAGAAATGGAGTCAACACGCCATTACCCGACGATAATATGGTTCGCGCGCAAAGGATTATGGGGGCTGGCCTCCGAGCTGCTGTTAGCACGTATCAAATGATTTGTTTTTACACACTAAAAGCACGACCACTGCACATTGTGAGACACTACGCTTTCAGCGCGTAACAAATGATTTGTTTTTACGCACAAGCATATTTTGCCAAATACCCGGATGTCTGCTTCCAGCTATAGATGTAGGTTCTGAATTTAGAAACCCCTCTTTGAGAAGCTTACCATACAAGTAATATATTTGTCATCAAAATATTTTTAATTGAATTGAAAATACCTTATTTTAATTCTTGCACCGTATGCACATTACTGTACATACAACAAACCCAGAAGTATATCCGTTTGAGCCGAAGTAACTATCCTCACAAAGTCTCCTCTTTTTTAATAGACAAATTAAACTTTATGTGTTTATAATTATACAGAGGCATGGACTGAAGCCACCCAATCTAAACAGGAAGTTGTGTTAGGTCCTGTGAGGGCTCCATCTAGAATGGGTGATTTAACATCATCAGATGAAAGAAGTCCAAGGGAGGGTACATCTAGTGATGTATCACCAAGAGAAAGTAAGTCTAAATTATAAAAGCTTTTGGCAGGGCATACTGGGTTTTTAACCTATTGTGATACTTGTTAATTTTTTGCCTGTACATTAACAGGCTCCAAAATAACCTAAGGCAATTTGCCTTAGGTGCCCCTACCATTTGCCTTGGTGCCCTAAAAATGTGCTATTCTTTAACATGTAATGCCTTGGTGCCCTTTTAAATTAGGCAAAATTTCCTGCCTGCCCTAATTCTTATTTTGGAGCCTGCATTAATATGAATTGGTATCGGATAGGGCTGTGACTTGGCTATGATTCAAATAAAACCTGGGAACCTATCCAAATTTGGCCTATCGCAATAATACATTTAGCAGATGGGCACCTGAAAATTAAATTCTTAAATCTTAGAGGATCTTTCCATTTTCCATGCTCTTACAAAATAATGGCAATTTTCAGTCAAATATATGCCCAATAATGCACTAAATATTTTAAAAGTGTTAAAATTTTACCCTTAATTTGGGAAAATGTGATCGAAGTCAGTCCATTGTTACCATAAGTCTTTCGCATGTTAGGAAAAGGGCAAAGGTTTATGCTGAAGATAAACTACTTGGCCATAGTACCCATCTCTCTTTCAATGCATTGGAACCAGATTACCCCAGTGTAGTTTGTTTTGGGGGATAAACCTCACAATTTTGGGGATCAATAAAGCTCCTAATATTTGGAACATTATGTATAATAGAAGATTGTTGACATTTGGTATTGTTAGGAAGGGTTGTGCTGAATTCAGTTAGTACTGAATGCCAAATTTTTCATACATGCCCAACATTTTGTGTGCACCTGAGTACTTCATTACCTGTAAAGTCACAGCCCTGATATCAGACAGGTTGGATTGGTTGTGTTCTGATCTTTCAAAATTTAAGCATATGAAAAGTGATTACTTTTGCAGTAGCTACAACAAGTTAACTGATACCAGAGCTTTTGCAGTTCAATCACATAAGTAACAAAATTGGAAAGTACATTTGATAAGAGAGGAAATAGATAAAATTGTCTTAAGGAATTTGTTTTGATACATTATATTTCAGAATCCATCCTGCGCACGTTTACAGATGCTCACAAGGCTGTGCTGGCTGAAGAACAGATGCTTAAAGATATAGAAAGTGGTAAATTCACTCCAGGGTAAGACATTTTATCATCATCATTATATTTGTAACAGGAATATTCATGCTTTAACAAACTTAGTAAAAGAGGTACCATTGTAAGAAACCTTACCCACTTGACGTCAGTTTATCATCTCAAATATTCAAAGTCAGAGGTCTAATTACTTAACATTTTTACTTGTTTAAATCAAAGATATTTATACATTCATGTAATTGTTTGCTTTGCTGTTCATCTATTTATCCCTCTCATTCTTATTTTCCTGCAGACCAAATCCAAGAAAGCCAAGTTACCCTCAATCTTCAAGAAACTGTAACTCACCAATAAAAACCCCAATCCCTCCTCGTACTCCCAGAGTGTTTGAAAGGAAGAAACCCCCTCGTTCTCCAGAGAAGACAAGGACACCCAAAAGGTCCCTATCTTTCTGTGAGAAACCCAAAGGTGACGAGGCTAGATGTCAAAGAGTCAGAGGTCATGCAAAACTTTGTTATACACGTTGTAAGTATTACCAAATTGACATCGCTTCCAATTTGTAAATTTTAAGAAGTAGTCATAGCAGGTAAAACCACACATATATGCAGGATAAATTTCATAATTGTTTATGAGATTTTCAAATCACTTAAGATCAAATTTCTACAGATAACAATTAGGCCAAAGAGTGCAAAATGGTTTTAAGCTACCAGTCTCTGACATTTAACCACAAAGGAATACAAAATTGATGTCTTATTTTACTCTGATATAATGCATAAGAATATTTTTAATGTCCTATCCTAAAGAAAGGCAACAAGAGAGTGGCATATACTCCATAGTGGGATTTTTTTATGTGGTTTTATTTTTGCACTTTATTGTTGTTAACTTTGGAACTACGGATTTAAAAGCCTGTGAAAATATTTTGGACCTATTAATGTATAGCTGTTTGAAACTATATGTTAAACTGCAAAACTGTAAAAAAAACACTAAAATTAGAAAGGACAAGGAATACACAAAAGGTGTGGTAATTTTTGTGATTTTTACAGTTTTGCAGTTTATAGCAGTTCCAGTAACTCAGTACTTGGATCTTGTATAATGACATACTCTCATGCCAATTTAAATATTCTAGGCTTGTTTATGGTCTTTTTGTAACTGGTTATGAAAGAACACTTTGAAAAACAAAATTAAGGAGAGTGACATAAGTGTGATAAACAATTGCAATAAGATAAATAAGTGTGACTACACTTTTTGACGTGATTTGATTATATTATTTAGAGACCCAACTAGTCGCCACTTGGCCCAGTGATGTCAACCAAGTACCAGTCACTGTAGTAGGACTTGATTTGGATGAGAGCTTAAGGGATATCAGGTTAGTGAACATGAGCTTCATAGGTCTATTCAGTGGGGTAGGGTAATTGAGGAATTGCTTGCCTTACTGCTGTAGGCATGTATTTTCCATTTTACATATAATATTAACGGTTCTTCAATGCTTTTTTTGTATCTTTCTTAGTCTAATTAAGGTTAGGCAGATGTTGACAAAAATTGATTTACAAATTGGCATCCATGCCATTTCAAAAGGCCGTGTTGCCATGTGTCACAATTTTGCTCAAACTTGGTGGATAGGGTCACCCAATGGTAGTTGAGCGAAGAGGTCAAATTAAAATTCAAATCACTGCGGCGGAGTTACAAAAGTTCAAAGTTTGCTTTGGTCTTTGTAAGAAAATGGCAATTAAAGTGAACCCCGGAACGTGAAGTGCCATCTCTGAAGCATCAAATATTTTAAAAAATAAATGGATTTAGACCTTCATTTTGCTGTGTGCATTACCTTTTGATGTTAGAAAGGGTTTATGGGGAAATTAAATCATACCAGTAGCCATATTTAGTATATTACGGGGGGGGGTCAAAAATGGACCCAAGTTGTGTTGCAACATTTTTTCAATTTTCAAAGGCATGTGCTGTAATACATTTCCATCCAATTTTTACATGATGCTGTGTGTAAATGTGTGTAGAACACATAAACTATTATCAATGTAAAAAAATATCAAATTCAAACAACCCCCCCTGATGGGAAAAAGACACCGAATAGGGGTCAGCCAGAAAAGGCCTAAAAAAGGGCTTCCATTAAGGGCAAATTCAGTGTGGGCGAGGTGATACAATTTTCCAATCTTTTGCATATGAAAAAGACAACCTTAATTGTTTCTTACGAATAAAAAATTCTTACTATTTAATTCGTAATATTTAAAAATCCCCCAGATAATTGGTATGATTTATTTTCCCTTAAACCCTTTCTATATCAAACGGTGAAATGCACACAGCAAAATGAAGTCCCTAAAATCCATTGTATGTTTTCAAATTTGGAGCCTCAAATATGGCACTTCACATTCTTGTTCCTTTAATTGGCCATTTTCTACAAGACGCACAACTTTGAACTTTTGTAACTCCGCAATGCAAGTGAATGAATTTTAATTTTGACACTCGTCTCTAGAAACGACCATTGGGTGAACCTATTACCAATTTTGAGCAAATCTGTGACCCCTGGCAAACCGGCCTGTTGAAATGGCATGGAATGACCCAATTGTCTGTAATGCTACACTGGTAACCAAAGGTATTTGTGATCATATTGTATTTCATGGCTCATGGCTCATTTGTAGTGAACTTTGTATCATACTTAACAATGTGGCCTTATGTGACCTCAAGTAATAAAGGTATTGAAAGAAATTAATAAACCCTTTTGTTATTAAACAATATAGAAACCTGTTAAACAAACATTTCCTCCTACTTTGAGTCACCCTGGCAATCTTGTTTTATTTGAAGCCCAATCCCTAAACAACCACATTTACAATCAATATCCTCACATTTTTTTTCAGGCTTCACCGAACTTACAGGCAGGACCCAGTAGGACAATCATGGAGAAGCCGCATCAGAATACCAAGACAGTGTACTTCTCAGGTTATCCCCTACCCTACTGACAACGACCAATCCTCCAACCACATCTGCTCTTCACTAATCCGAGCCTAACTGAGTGGTACTGCTGCATGCAATGAATACATGAAGAAGGTGGAAATTGCGCTGACACTAACAACAATACCTCTTGTCAATTTTTTTCAAACAAATTTCAAGATCGATTGTCTTGTACTTTGTAATTCATTTGTAATAATGAACCTAGTTATATATTTTTTTCAGGTAAAAACGCCATGATTCTCTCTTTCATGCCTGACTTAACCTTCCAAAAAAATAGCAATAAGAGTCTTTACTGGTGGTCTGATTTAAAGGGGCATTTCCTTGATCCCCAACCTCGTACCCCCCCGACTTACCTCAAAAAAGTCTTAATGTGAAATTCACCGGAGCTGTAAGAAATTCGCAATTTTGTATTTTCTGTCTGTAAACGGACAGAAATTACAGCACAGTGGTCTATGGGACCGTGGGAAACGAGCATTTGCTCTTAACCAAAAACCGCAAGATCGGGATCAACTCAAATTTTGTGAATAAGCTTTTCTCAAGGATATCTAGTGAACCATGAATAAAACAGAAGGTGCTGGAATCATGAAATGCACCTTTAATAAAAAAAATTATCATAAGCATCCATTGTCAGTCTCATTTTCTTTCCTTTTATAGTCTTGATTTTTTGATCACTGGTTTTGCAATCACACTAATAATTTATGCCTGCCACAGCTGGCATGTGATAGCATAGCAGCCTGGATTTGCAATCAACTTTTGAGCCAGATAATATAGTTTCCAGGCATTTTCAGATAATGCAGTCACAGGCTCACTGTTAAAATATTGTTTAGTAAGTCAATTCTTGTTAACCCGAACTTTTTAAGATAGTAGTACAAAATTAAGTGTGTCCACTGAAAGTCCAAAGAAACACTGAAGGAGTAGCATAGTTGTATGGTGGGGCACATAGCTTCATAGGAACCAGAATTCAACAATTTCCAAAGAAAAATTGCTAAAATTACTAGGTAATTATTTAGTCAAATAACCTAAAACATGATACCCACCCTTTATTGGATTTACTGAGGTTACAAGACAAAAAAAGTTGCAGGAATCACATGTAATACAAGATTGTTTTACATCTATGTGAGAAGGATGGTCAGATTAGAATTTGCTTAAAACTTATTTCCCTCTGCATTTGTGCTGAATGTAAGCATTCAAAATTCCCCCTCTAATCCCTCAGCAGTTGCATGGTTATGTATAAACAATCAACTTCTTTCCATATTTGGTTAACATATTCCCTTTCCCATTATAATGCAGGGCGTAAATTAGGAACCAGGAAAGCAAGTGCTGGTACTGAAGAAAGTGACAGCGTTATATCCTGGCCAAGATCCAAAAAGAAGTCGCCGAGAAAGGCACACGTATTGAATCTTGGTAATGCTGATAATTAAATTTTGTAAATAAAATATGTTAAATAGAGTTGTCAAATCAGAAAATAGATTGTATGTGAGTAAAAAGCTGGAGCTGGATTCACAAAAGACATCTTACGTATGACAATTCTTAGATATCATGTATACTTTAACTAAAGACCAAAGTTTCCCTTTTTCTAAATCGCCGATTCCATTTTCTTTCCCATTGTCTAATTGAAAGCTTTAATTTATGTGATTCTAGGGAAACATTTTGATTTTCTTAAACTAAAAACACGACATATATAACTAAAAACGCAACATATATAATCTAGAAACGCCAAAAATAAGCACATAGGAAGTATGCCGAATTTGGTGTTTGATTTGCCGGGAGCATTACATGAAATGGTGATAATGAAGCTTACTATGATAATTTTAGTCCAGTATTGATGGAATTTTAGGGGATTTTAATGCATTTTGAGACTAAAATTAGTGATAGGATGAATTTTTAGCATTATTTAGGACTTTCAGTTTTCTCTAAATCTGCATTCTAAACTCACAATTCCTTGAAATTTCTCTGCTTTCCTTAAAACAGAAAACTTTGGTCTTTAATTTTGACACAGGCAATGTGTGATGTTTTAATTCTCATAGTAGTCAGATGGTGTTAAGCAAGCCTAAGTAGACACAATTACTAGGATATCGATCATGCAATCTTATGTTGGGCTTTTGTACTTACTGACCAGGTATAGCTGGAGCTGGAATTCTTAGAACATGCCATAAATCAGTAACCCAGATATCATTTCATAATATGCCCCTGCTTTCCCATTTGATTTGAATTACCGAAAAACCTAAAGGTGCTTGGTCTGTGGCACATTAAAATTGAAAATTTGGCTATAGTACTTAATATACCATTGTATTTAAAATTGTTAGAATGAAACTACGCCCTCAATTTGGTTAAGAGTGCTTTGTGAATCTGCCCCCTGGTTTTGCCAAGTTCAATTTCCAATTCTGAATTTCTGTTGATGTACAAAAATGCTATTGTGACCTGAAATTAAAAAGGAAGCCCAAATGCCACAATTAAAAGTCAAGCCCAGCTTAGTTAAAAAGCTGTGTGTGTATGTATGTGAACCACACCACAATTTTGGAACGTCCACTCTTTGGTAATTGGTACTAATTTTCATGAGGCTCGATCATTATTATTGTAAGGAAGGGAAATTCATAATTACCAATTACCAATGCAATGAGTACAAAAATGCTATTTTTCCCAAAGAAATTGTCAAATTTTTGTGAAACTTGTTTGAATCAAACCTTAGCGTTAATGGCACAAACAATGTGCATAGATAACAGAACAAAAATCATTCAAAATGATCTTGAGTTAGTAAAGACAATGGAAAATGTAACTCCTACACTAATTAGACTTATTTTGACCATGTCCTCCTTAGACAAGGAAACATAAAAGTTGTTCTTTAATTAAAGTTTACAGTCATCAACAGTTTATTTGTAGGCCGCCAGCTATAGCTGGAGGACCACTTAGCAATCCGTTGTGCGTGTGTAGGTGTGGATGTATGTGTGTGTCACTAAAATGTTAAGTTTTTTAAAAATTGTGTTAAGTTTTTTTTTAAATTGACCTCAATTGAAAAGTTGAAGTTCAATTGGAACCAAACTTGTGTCATAGGTGCGCCATGGGATCCCCCATATGTTGATAAGGTCAAATGTCAAATGCCAAGGTCAAAGATCATGTGAGGTCAAGTTGAAAAAAATGCTAAAATGTTAAGTTCTTTTAAAAATTGTGTTAATTTTTTTAATTGACCTCAATTGAAAAGTTGAAGTTCAATTGGAAACAAACTTGTGTAATAGGTGCAACATGGGATCCCTCATATGTTGATAATGTCAAAGGTCATATACCAAGGTCAAAAGTCATGGAGTTGCCCACAGCTTATATTCTTTGAATATAGCGAGCGCGAAAGCCGAGAACCGCAAAATTCTAGTTATATTTGTAGTATAGAGTGCCTAATCTTGAAGATAAATTTTGATTTGTTGAACAAGAATTTTCTTCAAATGGGTTTCAGCCCAATTATTACAGGAAATATTTGTTATTTCTTACAGAACAAATGCATGTGAGGCTTAGCACACCAAGTCCGATGTCAGACTGTATTCGCATGTTCCCAAACTCACGCTTTGTTCTTCCTCAGTCGCCAGCAGTATCAACAGGAGAAAATCTCATTGGAGAGACCATATTTGAATTTGAAAATGAAAATGACAATATAATGAATTCCACTAGGAGTGGATCTTTCTTGGGATACACAAGGCGGACGTCTTCAGGTAGTGCAGGACACTTTTCTAATAATCCGTGGAGATTACCACAAAGTGTTCAAAGAACACCCACAATTGTCTCTGTAGAGTCAAACTCACCAGAAAACAGTGAAGAAAAAACAGATGAGGAAAAAGCCCAATTTGAAGCAGCTAGTACCTTTAATATTGAACTCTCTAGAGTAAGTCCATTAAAAGAGAGTTCCGACTCAGGTCAAGGGTCATCCAGATCAACGGGCAGTCAAGGATCATCATTTAGCACAGATTCTACACCGAGTCCTTCATTGCACACAGAACGTGATTCACTTGTTAAGGTTTCTGTGAAGAATAGAATGGGCATTGGTATGACCCCAGCTGCCACTCAGGTGCACGAAAACACAAGGTTCTGTTCGAGATTAAGGAATCCATGCACTAGAACTGAAGAGATCAGAGATCTCAGGCGTGGGCTTGTCAAGCCAGCGTTACCAACAACTATTGCTTTATCTAGTGTGCATCGACTGGGTACCATACCAGTTGAAAAGCAGCCAGAATTACAACCTCTTGTTGCTAAGAGGGATGTTGGAGGACTTGATACCATTAATGAAAGTACCAGGACACTTTCTGCTGAGTCTAAGACTTCAGAATCTAAACCTCAGAACTGTAGGACACCAGCCAATGCTGGTAGTAGCATCCAGATGCTATCTGCTGAGGCAGGAAAGCAACTGTCTGGTGAAATTGTGTCGCCTTGTTGCCAACCTTCAGTAGATGCAAATAATACTGGAAGAGAAGCCAGAGAAAGTGTAAAAACAAAACAAAGTGTTCACAGTGATGTCAAAATTGAATCACCACGTAAGGGAGATCATCAGAGTAAGAGCAATGAAAGTTGTGCAGCTGAAAGAGAACCCAGTAGCGATAGTGGAAAAGAGACTGCTCAAAAAGCTAGTGATTTAAAGAAAGCTGCTAATGAGAGAATTGTTATCAAGAAATTAGTTACTTCTAAGCAGAATGCAGAATCTAGTAAAGAACAATTAATGCACTCGAAACCAAGAGAGGCTGGTAGTAAAACCTTATCACACGTTAGAAAACTAGACACCACAGAGAATCTATCTTTGTCAGGTACTATGCAAGGAAGGAACAAGATTTCTAACCAATTAACAACTGGAAGAGTTGAAGACAAAACAACCAATTCATCTGAACAAGACACTAGTAAAAACATAAGAGTAGCAAAGGGAGCATCAGGAAGTACTTCCCAAGAACCTGCAACTGTTGATATGTCAAGTACTATGAACACAAAACCAAGTGAAACCGTCAAAGAAGAGGAGTCTAAACAGAAAGAAACTGTTTGTAAGCCTGATTCACAAAGGCAAAAAAGTGCAATAACAAGTAGAGAATGCTCGTCAGAGATTGCTGTAGGAAATTTAACCTCTAACCCTAATACCAAAGATCTTAGTCAATCCAAATTATCACCAAGAAAAGTAGCTAATTGTAAACCTGATGTTAACAACAGGCCATTGGGAATACCTCCAAAAGCTTCTCAAAAGGTATCACCAAGGACTTCAAAAATGAACAAACCAAATGTTAGGCTGTCTCCAAGACCACAACAATGTACTTCAAATACTCCATCACAGAAATCTGAAACTGCCAAAATAGTAAATAAAGTTGAGGCAAGAGACCAAAATAAGACAAGTCCAAGAAAGATGGAGACAGCAAAATCAAGTTTAAGAGATTCAGCACCTGGTCCTAATGTATCCAAAGGTAAACCATCACTGTCAAAGAGTTTCAACTCTAGCGACAAATCGGGCATTGAATCTGAATTGAAAAGAGCTAAGGATGAAATCGGCAAGAATAAACAAAGTGATCAAGATGTGTCAACCAAAACAACTGTGGATAAGACTAAAGTGAATAGCCAGCTATCCAAACCACAAACTAGTTACAAACCTCCTGAAGTGATTAAAAGTCCTGGAAATGGAGAGAACAAAACCAAGAATGAAATTTCTAGCAAAAATACATCTGGTGTTAACAGGAAAGATGGTGGTCTGAGCAAGGAAAGTTCAAAGCCTGTGAAAAAACCTGTTGCCATCACCTCACAATCAAATAAAAATGTCAACAATAAAAATGTTAAAATTGAAAGTAATTCCAAAAAGAGGTCTGAGGATTCTAAGACCAGTGCTAAAGCAAGTACCAAAAATAACCAAAACCAGAAAGAAAATACTACAAAGAAACAAAAAGTAAATCATGTTGTAAATTCGAAAGATAAAGATAGTAAATCAGGTCTAAATATGAATGATGAGGAAAACATGGAGGAAGGAGGGTATGATAGTGATGTGGAATCTATGGAAGACGTTGAAGATATGCTTGAATCGGTTACATTTGTATCCGATGATGAACGGGAATTTCAGAATATTGTTCACATCGAAATCAAAACTCAGGAAGAAATGATGGCAGATGAACCAAAAGAAGTTGAAAAGAAAGACCCACTTCCAAGTAAAACAAAAAGTCAGAACAAAAACCAAGTCAAAAAAGATGTCAAATCCAAAATGGCTACTAAGGGAGGTGGGTCAGGTAAAGGTGGAAAAGTGACAGTGGTAAATGGGAAGCCTGTTCCTGTCAAAAACACAACCCAGGTTTTACCAAAATCTAACAAACCCGTCTCTGCCAAAGTGACAAAGAAATCAAACATTAAAGTGCAGCAAAATCAAGCAAGCAAATCTGCTGGGCAGAAACCGAGTGGATCAAAAAGTAGGTCAGCCAACTTATCAGGAAAGCACAGTCTAAGTATGGAGACATTGTTAGAGACTGCTCCTGCAAAGAAAACTGTTGTTGAAAATACACCTGTTATAACAGATATCATGGATGTCATCAAAGCTGTTAACAAAGGTGTCACTCCGACTCCATGGAGACGGAGTATGTCTGATGAGGAGCTGTCATCACCGAGAAAGAAGAACATATCACCAAAACGAGGTGGTAATGTAAAAACACGAACTAGGATGTCCAATGATAAAGGGTCAAGTGGATCAAAGGCTAAAGTTCAATCTGCTGGCAAAGCAGACAATCGAAAGTCTGTCAAAAACTGCCTGATGGAAGTGCAACCAGAGTAAGGATGGGTTTGCTACCAACAAAAATGGCAAGGGAGCCAAAATTGCAAAGGAATGTTAAAAGGATTTGCATCTGCTAAGCGAATCAGAGAGGCAGACCACAGCTTTCATCAAAGGACAGGGATGGCAGATAAAAACTGACAGCAAGAAACAGAGGATGTAATTATCAATAACCCACAGGATTCCTCGGTTATCCGATGAGGAAATGCAAGATGCCGATGCTAATCTGAGTCCTCATCACACCCAATTAACCTCCAGAAAATGAAAAATTCCCTCCTTGAACTCAGAAGTCAGCCCTAATCTTGCAATTGTCATTTTAATCCCCTGAGTGAAACACCCCACGTTACTCCAGATACGATGAACACTATAAAGGAATTTGTCGATCACCTGAAGAGCAATGAGATCGGAGATATTGCTTGCCTTAAAAAAGTTAAAAGAAAGCAATAATAATGATGAAGAAATGTAATCCTTATTGCACCTGCTAAAAATCCACCTCTGTTACCTCCAAAGCAGTCATTGCCTGATGTCACACTGGAAAACACTAATGCCAAAGATTGCTGATGATATCCTCCGCACTTCCTCAAAGCACTAGACATCAGCAACTGTTAGAATGAAACTTGTAGGACTGAGGATGCTTCCCCCTCTGAATTACCTCAAAGCAATCAGCTGTGAATGTCAGTGAAACATTGACAGATATGCCCTCATGAATTACCTCCTAGCTTTCATCTTCCCAAAAAACTTCAAGTGATTAAGATGATCTCGTCAAGGAATCGCCTGTAGTTGATGAACAGAGAACAGATGGTGTGGTGCTGAGGAGTCCTCTATTCATCTTACAAAACCAATCCTGAACTTATAAAAGTGTTTAACATACCAGACCATTTATGGACGCACCAGGTGGATCTTTGTCACTATTTAAAAGACAAAAAGCAAGGAACAACAGGCTGAAAGTGATAGTAGGTCAAAAGATGGAGAGAAGAAAGTGCAAAATCCGACCTCTTAATGAAACAAAATGATCAACAAACGACTTCGGATGTTCCTAAGCAGGCAGTTTTCATTAGAGAGAGCAAAAAATGATGAATTAAACCAGGCAAACCACCTCTGCCAAAGTCACTCTGCAAAGACATCCAAATCCATCTGAGAAGAGTCAACAGTGAACCTACTGCTTGGCTGTGACAACTATTAAAGTGATGACGATGATGATCAACAGCCACTTACAAAATTAACCCGTTACCGAGAGATTAAGAGACATCTACAGTCCAAGAACTGCCCGAGATGTCAAGAAACGAACTGAAAATACTTCACTTGCCAAATATATCAAAGAAATGCAGGATTCATGACAGATGAGGCCCTGAGACAACACAACACTTTAAGATTTGAAGGAAATTGGATCGAAGAGGATATCCTTCCAGGAGCCGCTCCTGATGAAGCATATTTCAAGACATGACCATGAGTGCCCCCCTACAAGAATGCAACTCAGATTGGTCTCGCAGTAGGAGAGGGTAATGGAAGTGGACATCAACCCATACAGCCCCCATCAGCTGCAAAGGGGGGAGAAGATCCTTGTGGGAGATGCAGGGACCTGTAACTTTTCAATAGGAGTCTATCTCACCTCCTATGTCTGAAGTTTTAGTGAGAGATCATCTTCAAACTTAAGGACTTAAGATGGGGACACCGTTGGTTAGTGATGGTAATTTCTTCAATGAAATAAATAGGAAAATGTTATCATTATGAAAGCACAACTGTAACCGAGAATACACAACAATAGAGTACTTTCTTTTGAAATTTCTGCATGAATGAAATTGTTGCAATTGTGTCCCAGTCCAGGTGCCATCAAGATACAGAAGATAAGAAACCAGGGGCCGCATTTGTGAAACTCATACCTAAGCCCTACATATACTAACTCTTGAATATTTTTAAAGGTTCTTTGCCCGATTTATGTCTTTGTGTTCTCTACTGGATATAAAGCCTGGACCTGCACATATGCCTCATCAAGTCCCGTGGGAAACACACTTGTGGGTTTTGGTGGTAGAACAATAATACGCAATTGCAAAACGGCCAGTTCATACTGTGCTAATATTGATGGCAACCATAAATGCGGCAGTTTTTTGTTTATTAATCTTGGCAATGAAATGGATTTGAGGTCTCAAATTTCAGGACGACAATGAATAAAATATGGCCTTTCATCTGAGATCAAAAAATCTATACTACTTTTTTCCGGGTAATTCCACAGGGGGGGTCCCAAAGAACGATTGGATACGCACCTTAAAAATAAGAGACTTTTTTTTACTTGTTGTCATACATTGCCTTTGGATAAATTGGTCCACTCAGGCCAGATTTATGACAGAGTTTGCAAATGAATTAACAATTCATTAATGTTTATTAAACTTTGGCCAGCAATATAACAGCTAGTATTTGAGTATTTTTTGTGTGTTACCATTCATTGCAGATTCAAGCAGTGGTTCAATCACCAGTCGAGGCTTCTCTGGTTCTAGTCTAATGAGCATGAACGTAGTCAAAGCAGCAAGACCACACTTCATGAAACCAGAGGGAGAACCCTACCTTGGCAGAAGGGCAACCTGCTAGGAAGAGGACTTGTGAACAGTGAGATTTTTGTGCACGATACTTAAAGATAGACTTTCCTTGTTTTCTAGCCCGAACATTTAGCAAAAGAACATTGCACTCTGTTTCGCTAATTATACGATGATATAAATCTTATGTTTTAGTGTTTTTTTTTGGGGGGATAATATCTGAGAATCTACTCTTGAATGTCATTATATTGACCTTTTTTGGAAGCAGGCATTTGTTGCCATGCTTGTATTAAATATAACTACATTTTTTTTTTTTTTTTTTTTTTTTTTTAATATTCAAAATTCTGTATGTCCCTCCGTGTGTATGTATAATTTGGTTATGCTTTTTTCAAATTGCTTGTGTGAACACCTTAACCCTGATTCTTAACCAACTCAGGTCATATGGTCATAGACCAACATAGACACTTGCATGTCATGGTAGGGTTAAGTCCACATCCCAGTTCAAAGGTCAGTAAAGGTCAACTTGTGGCAGAGTGAAGGAACGGTGGATTACGAAAGCAGGTGACACAGTGGTCGAGAAACTGTTGTTAGATGTGTTCTATTTCTTATACTATTTCCAAAACCTGGTTTTGAAAATACTCAATGTACTGATTGTGTTTCTCTTCTCCAAATAACCATAGATGATTTTCTTATTAATATTGCAGGTGTACTGTGGTCTTACAGTGTTTGTCAGCAATAGCAGTCAAACAGTAGAGCTGAGTGAAAAAGATAAGCAGTCCACATAAACAGTATGAGACCTGGCAAGAAAAAGTAAACTGCTGATAAACACTCAGACATCGGTCAATATGGTGTGTGGTACGTAACCAAAGTAATTGAACATGGGAACTTTCAGATCCAAATACAACCCGTCCCTGTAACAACTGGAATGGCGTCCCCTCATGGGTAGATGATGGTCTGCAATGCCCGCTGCTATGTCACTGTGGATGGTGAAGGACATTTGCAAGCTTGTGCTGGAAATATTGTAAATACTAATAGGTTTACATTTGATCTCCGACTATTCACTACACAGGTTGTTTGTGCTCTGACCTGGCTCGATGCACTGTCTTCCTCATTCGCATCCTCACGGAAGTACTATTTCCACTTGAACCACCAGACAAAGGGTCCAATTTGTTACTAGGTTAAAATTAGTTTGATATACATGTGTAACGATGTTTGCTTCTTTGATATCACATTTGCCGCCTTTTCTTCTTTAGTTCCTTGGCTGTTGCTTGGAAGGCTCCACAGCAATATTCTTTTGCGTTTATCCCCGGTGGTTTCCTTGCATCTCTCTAGCTTCGCTTGGGTGCTCCTTGATGAGCTGTTTTCCTGTCGTTACCCAGATGATCCTGATGGAACTGAATACCTCCATGCCAATAATTTCATCCCATAGTAAGAAGCCACGAGATTTCTTGACACCCTTGCAATATTGATGCAAATAGTGTAATCTCCTTCCATGTTGTAACTTTATCACGTTCAAGTGGCATAGAGGTAAAAAACCAACCCATAATGATATATCATGTTGTCAATCATCAGGGTATAGTTCCAGAGATGATTTGTACTGGCCGCAGAGACACTGCTAATATGTTCACTGCAACTTTCTCATGATATCATGGCAGAACATCCTGATAATCCCTGCTGGGTGGTATTTGGGGGGGGGGTAAGCATTTTTCGATCAGTAATTTAAGTCATATTCAGTAAATTTCCTCTATCGTGGAAGTCCCAAAAAATGGGGGGGTTAGACGCCATAACCTTTAAATGTAGGCTTCACATGTTACAAAATGGAGATTAAAAAAGGTTGATTGTTGTCATTTGGTTGGAAGGTCGAGATAATTTGGTGGGCCTGAACTAAAATGTGAAACAAAAAGCATCTTGCACGTAGCTTACAGACGTGTCCAAAGGTATCTAGACTTACACATTGTGTATTGGTACTCTTGGATATGAGTAGAACCCGTCTTGTTCATAAAATACATGAAAACATTCTTCCGGATCAAGCATTTTTTTGATATAAAAAATATACTGATCTCACAAAGAAAATACACCTTTATCTCTTTATCTAGTAAAAGTGTTTCTTCTTCTCCTTTTTGTCATTGATTTCTAATATGTGTAGCATAATGTCTGTAGTTGGTAGAAGTGGTCTTAAAATGATATACTTTTTTATCCCCTGGCTTGAAAACAGAAGGGGGATTATGCTATCAGTCAAGTCGGCGGCGGCGGCGTCCAACACAATCGTGTGAACGGATAACATGAGACCCATAAGGTTATGGTGATGTAACTTGGTGGTTGGATCGGACTGCCATGCCCTTCATCTTATGATTAATGGCGGGCATATGCAATTTAGTACCTAATTTGCATAATTAATTAGTTCATTTGGGGTATAATCTTGTGAACGCGATGACATGAGACCCATACGGGTTATGGTGATGTACCTTGGTGGGTGGGATCGGACTGCCATGCCCTTCATCTGATTAGGTTATGGGCGGGCATATTCTAAGTAGGTAACCTAATTTGCATATTAATGAGTTAATTGGGGGTTATTTTTACCAAAAGAGACCCATAAGGGTTTATGGTTTATGTAACTGGGTGGGTGGGATCGGACTGCCATTCCTTTCATCTGATTAGATTGATGGGCGTGGCATATTCTTAATTAGGTCTAATTTGCATATTAATGAGTTAATTTGGGTATTTTAACCAAAAAGCTTGTGAACAAACTCTCCTGAAGAATCCATCAAGTCCTATTTGAGGAAACGAAACTTGGTGGAGGGGGGGGGAATCATGTACTCTCATGCTGATTAGGTTTGTGGCGCATGATATGCTATTAAATATCTACTTTGCATATTTATGGGCTCAATTGGGGGTATTTTCACGCAAAAACTTGTGAACAAACTAATCTGAGATCCAGAATTCCCGATTTTAGATGAACTTGGATGGAGGGTGGGGATCAGGTTTACTCTTGCCTGATCATGTTAAGGGGTTTGTCCGGTTTAAGGGGCTGTTCCGGGTTTAAGGGGCGTTGTTGGCTTAAGGGGGGGTTGTCCGGGTTTAAGGGGGGTTTGTCCAGCTTTAAGGGGGGTGTGTGTTTAGGGGGATTGTTGGGTTGGTGTTGATAAGGTGGGTTGTCCGGGTTTAAAGGGGGGTTGTCCGGTTTTAAGGGGGGGTTGTCCGGACTTAAGGGGGATTGTTGTGGTTTAGGTGGGTTTGTCCGGGTTTAAATGGTTTGTTTCCGGGTTTAAGGGGGGGTTGTCCTGGGCTTAAGGGGGATTGTTGTGGTTAAGGTGGGTTTGCACGAGTTTTAAGGGGAGATTGTCCCAGGTTTAAGGGGGGTTTTGGGGTTTTTAAGGGATTTTTGGTTTAAAAAGGGGGTGGGGTTTTTGGGTTTTAAGGTGTTTGTGGCCCATAATACGCGTATGCATACGCATGCGCATGCACGCATGCGGTATGCGCGCATGGCGATGCATTGCGCAGACGTGCACATGGGTTGTCCGGGTTTAAGGGCTTAAGGGGGATTGTCCGGGCTTAAGGGGGATGGTTGGGGTTTAAAGGTGGGTTTTCGGGTTTAAAGGGGTTGTCTGGATTTTAAGGGGGGGTTGTCTGGCCTTAAGGGGCTTATTGTTGTGGTTTTTAGGTGGGGGGTTTTCACGAGTTTAAGGGGGTTGTCCAGGTTTAAGGGGTTGTTGGGTTTAAGGGATTTACTTGGGGTTTAAGGGGTTTTTTTTGGGTTTAAGGGGTTTTTGTGGCACAGATATATTTTGTTATGCAGAGCCCATATTTGTTTACTCTCATACACTTAACTCTCTTCGGATTTAAAAATTGGGTAAACCGCTCCCGCCAGGGGGATTTAAAGCGTTTCTATAACCGCGACGGTATTTTCTATAAAATGACATTATAGAAATTTATGTGATCTCATTTCACTATTTGCCCATATAGTCCATAAAAGAGAGGGCTATACAATCAGTGCTATATCTTTAAAGGGTTGACACTACATAGTTTACTGCAAAATCATAATTTACAGTGCTCTTTTCCATATTTTCCCTAAAACATCACAATAAGTGTCACAATAAGCGACATAGACAGAATAACAGAATCGTGAACGAGGTAAAGGATTTAGGGCGGCGCTGCCGGACTTTAACTCTACATCAGATCTTCTGAGTAAGAAGTGGCTGATGTGATGGGTGATCATAGTCATCCACTTTCAATGATCTCTTGCTGTGTCTCTGATTCCTAGGTCCCGGCTGTATCTCTAACCCTCGTGCTTTGACGGACCATTACCTTTCCTCCTTTGTACTTCGGGCTATTAAGCTTCACAATTGTAGGCATCAGCGGGGTGAGCAATTACATGTAGTCATCTTTTACAGAAATTCTTTATTTTTGGTATCTTTGACAAATTCTCTTGAGTATCGTGTTTATATTATATGTTCTTGGAGAGCTCTCATGTGATTAATTTCCATTTTATGGATTAATAAAGTTTACTTGAACTTGACTTGAAAAACATCTAAATTGGGGAGTCAAAGTCAACATATGTATTTTCCCAATATTTTTCTCCTTCAGAGATATCAAGGTGCTAAACATAATCTAATGGTTAATGGGCTAATCAAGCTGATGACTTTGGCTGTGCTAAGAGTTGTGTTAAACCTGAGTCAGAGTCAGAACCTACTGAAATCCATGAGAGGTACCCATATTGGATTGCACCAAGGTCCCTCATGGAGACTGGCCCATGGCAAGACTCAGATATCTGGTGAGTAGTCCTTGAGTGTGAGCATTTGAGCACTTCTGTTCCCATAATTGTATCACACCAATAGCAAGGTATGCATGCATATTCAACAGGTCGATGCGGAAATTTGAAACTGACGGTGACAAGAAAACCAGGCGATGGTAACGGTCACATGAATTAATGCTACTCAGAGATTCAAAAAAAAAAATGGTGTATATAATTAAAAATAGTCATCTACATGCCTCAATTCCATAGTTGGAAATGAAACAGAGTTTTGTTTTCATGCATTAAACATTTACGTGTAGTATACAGGGCCATAGGATACTGTGTGTAGCAAAAATTCTGGATCTGAAATTTTTACCACAAATCTGTGATTTTCTATATGACTTTGATTTGAGTTTAGGTATTTCACACAGTGATTAGCCATGTGGACAAGCAGTATGTACATGCAAAAAAAAACACGATTTGTTATAAAATTGAGGGTGCCATCCTCGGGAATCTCTGAGTCAGCCTTTTTTGATACAGAAATGTAAGGAATTCAATTCATGGGAACATGGCCTGCTTTTTGAGGCTGGAGGCAGATTGGGAACAGTCAGGGGTTTGCACCCTCTCTTATCGACATGGCT
Source organism: Ophioderma brevispina (assembly GCA_023653785.1). Lineage (NCBI taxonomy): Eukaryota > Metazoa > Echinodermata > Ophiuroidea > Amphilepidida > Ophiodermatidae > Ophioderma > Ophioderma brevispina. The sequence continues at coordinate 28,361 of JAMKCH010010113.1, forward strand.
GTGACTCTCTGTACACGGGACCGGCCGCTTAACGTCCCATCGAAGGACCGGATGTTTTCTTTGGGGTTTTGGTCATTTGCCCAATTCCAAGTGAACCATGGAGGAGAGCGGTATTCTGTATTTGATCAATAGTGGTATACAGGTCAAATCCAGAATTGAGTACCCGAATAAATCCCCGCGGAGGACCCCAACGCGATTCGAACCCTTGAATTTTTGGTAAATTTAACACTGTCAAGCCTGCCTACCGGCTAGGCCACGCTCTCCCACAGAATTTATGAATGTGAAACCTTAAAGTGTGAAAAAGCTTACAGATTGCTTATTTTTACTTGGGATGCCAGCTATAGTGGAGGACCACTTAGCAATCAAACCCAGTTGCCTTGATGCCCTTAATTTTTGCCATTTTGGGCTTATTCATTAACATGTAATTGCCTTGATGCCCTTTTACACAATTGCAAACTTACCTTGAAATGCCTGCCCTTTTAAAAATCTTATTTTGCCCCCCGTGTGTGTGTCACAAAATGGTACGTTTTTTAAATTGCATTGTTTCGTTTTGTTAACTGACCTTCAGGGTGGAAAGATGAAGTTCATTGAACCAAAACTGTCATAGGTGCACCTGGGATCCCTAATATGTTGACGAGGTCAAAGATCATATGCCAAGGGTCCACGATATGTGAGTCAAGTTGAAAAATAGGCTACAATGTAAAATGACCTCAATGGAAAAGTTGTTCAATTGGAACCAAACTATGTCCCCTGTAGCTTTATTGTTAATAGGTGAACCAAGGGATCCCTCATATGTTGATGAGGTCAAGTATATGCCAAGGTCAAAGGTTCATGGAGCGGCCCACAGCTTTTTTCTTTGAGTTATGGAGAGCGCTAAAGCCAAGAACTGCGAAATTCTGTTTCATTTAATTTTGAAGCCACTGGTATTTGGACACTCTTTTGACATTCCTACTTTGTATTTTCAGGGTATTGGGTGCACAGTATTGAGATGGCTACTAGGAAACCTCCCTGGGCTGAGATGCCACCCATGCCAGCAATCTTGCAATCGGATCAGGGGAACAAGTACCTCAACTACCTGAGAAGTTCTCACCAGAAGCAAGGGATTTTAGTCAACCAATTGCCTTACAAGGTAAATTAAGATTTTTATATATATAATGGGAGATTTTGGCTGAGTACACACCTCTTACCCAAAACAAACCTGCATCCTATTTTCATTTTCTTTGCAGATATAAACGCAGGTGTTGCTCTAACAGCATTTTTTGCTGCAGGTATCATGGAGATACCTATAACTCAAGCTATGTAGGTATTTCCCCCCCCCCCCCCACAAAAAAAACCATGATTTTAACACATTTTGGGGAAATCTATATATATTGAGGTGATGGACATTTTCTTGTATCACATCCAAAAAAAATTAAGTAAAAAGTGCACTTGCCTTTCATAATCTGCAAAGAAAAAAAAAGTAGGATGTAGGGTTTCAAGAAAAAAAATTCAAACGTAAAAATATGAAAAAAAAAAAAACCTGTATTTGTGATTTTTGCATCTGAGAGCTGAAACCTGCAGAAAATGATAAAACAAACACATATGGTTTGAATTATTTTGATGACGTTTAGGACCTATTTAGTCACTCTTGAGCTACCAATGGATCCAACCTGAAATTAACTATTCAGATATTTGAAAGTTTTTATCACTTCTGATTATCAATTTCAGAGACCAAAACAAGAGGCCTTCAGACAAAGATCTGCTGGCGCACCAGCTGCAATCGAGAGTAACTCGCAGGGCAGGGAGGGCGCTTTTTGACGCAATGCCTGTAAGATATCTGGGGCATCGTTAGACACAGTATAGTGAAGACAGCCAATCAATTCACGGAACAACCCACCATCGAGGAGGACATGGACAGGGAGTAGGTCACGCAGAAGAGAAGCTTTAAGTAAAAGTGACGTTAAGATTCCGTAAACCAGATGCAATGTGAGATAGTACATTCAAGTCATTTGGGAGAGGCCAAAATAGGAGTTTTTATATCCAACAGTATTTTGAAAGTTTAAAGAGTATTTTTATACCTAATTCAATGTGTAACTCTTGACATAGTGTTGTAAAGAGTAAATTTGTATTGGCCTCCCGATATCGATACAAATGATCAGTGATTACCATAAAAAGTTCTCATATTGTTAACTAATTTGTCTCAGTAGTACAAGACAGCTGTTCAGAGGGAGAAAGATGAAGGATATCATTTTTACTAGAGAATGTAACTCAGATGACGGTTAGCCAAATCTCATTCAACGTGGCAAAATCCCAACATAAATCCAAAAAAGACTCATCATTAAAAAACTGGAAACTGCCAGCAAATTGACAAATTTGATGTGGGGCAGCCATGGGACAATCGTTTTGTGTTAGTTACAATATTCGATAATTTTCTATGAAGGTTTGGTGATTACATGGTAAACCAGTAGCGGGACATCCATATTTAAGATTCCTTGGCCACTATCATCTGATATAAATTGTTATATTTTTGTGTCAGTGTAACTTCACCCATTTGTTTCAGCAGTTAGTTGGCTTGCTGGACTAAAACCAGTTTGCACGTACTTGGCCAAGCACGACACATTGTTTTTTTTTTCATTGTTTTCAACACTTGCAGTATGTGTCAAAGGGGGACATTGTGGTCTACGTGGATCAGCATTCGGCCCGCATTGCCAAGTTTGTGAGTGCGAAGCCCCGCCGAGGTCAATGTGTTTCATCCTTGAGTAAGGCGATTTACCTCAATTACTCCTCTCTACCCGGTGTATAAATGGTACCGGCCTTCTTCAATGCTGTGAAGGTAACAAACTGCCTGTAGATGAGGTGTAGCGATCCCACTACAGCAACATTATATGGTGGGAGTCTGGCCCAATCGCTTTGAAAAGAGAGATGGGCACTCCGTCCTGTGTACATAGGTCCGTCCCCTTTACCTTTACTACCTGTGTGCCTGGCAATCTCCAGGAAAGTATTGTAATAAATTTCATCCTTGTCTACCTGGATAACTAAGCAAGGGAAAATTTCCATAATATTTTCTAAATATATTAAATCGTTGTCTTATATGTAACTATACCGTTCTGATGCTATCCGTTAGGAAAGCGATGCCATCCTTTCAACCCCCAACACCATGATATTCGTATCGCTCTTACCCACCCTGGTTTGTTAGCTCAATTGCAAGAGCGCTGTGCTATAATATTGTTATCCCTGATTTCGACAGTCGCTGGCCAAGCCCACATGGGTTTTTTTTCAACACTTGTGGGCACTTGCTATCTCCATGGAAGTGATAATAACTGTTTCATCACTCTGTCTATGCCGGAGAACAAGTAGTGAAACTTTCGCTATTGACTTTATTGCTATCTTGATTGGCCAATAGAGGTTTGTCTTTAAGCCAAATCAAATGACATTTGTATTTACCAGTCACAAACCATGTATCCTTCCAAAGTACTTCCATCTGGATTTTATTCCCTCCAAAGTGTTTGCTGCCTTCCAAGAAATACAACTGCTGAAGGTATAATAATTTATGGTAAATAGATTCTACTTTTATAACAAGTAGACAAAAAAAACTTCAGTCAGTGAATGGTGGTTGAAGACATTTAAACATGGATGCAGTAGCTAGGATGCGACTTGAAGATGAAATCATGAAGAGGGTACTTCCATTTTTGTAAATTGTTAATACGCTGTCTTAATTGGTCTCCCAGATGCTTGGTACATGTAAATCCTTGGTGGTCTTTTCATGTCAGCTCCCCATTGCAGATTTTAACCAAGTGGTTTTTGTCATACTTTTTTATTTACAATCATTTAATACTTCCTTTCAGGCGAAATCAAGCCATACAAGGCTGGTATTCTCAAAGAAGAGTCTAAGGAATTCAATGAGCATGGTGCTACATTGAGATGAAATCATGAAGTAGGGTACTTCCCTTTTTTATCCCCCTGGCTTGAAAAGCATAGGGTGATATTGCGAGGGCGCGCGTGTCCTTGTATGTGTTGTAGGTGTGTGTTGTCCAGATTTTGGTTAGCTTTTCTAACGCAAGGTTAGGATTTCGTTTTTCAGGTCTCCGTCGAAAAGGAAGTCCAATTGAAACCATTGGGGATAAGTGCAATAGGGGTCTTTCATATGTGCATGATGTCCAAGGTCATGAACCAAGGTCAAGGTCCTTGAGGTCATGTTCCTACTGCCATCGTCCAGGGATGACGCGGGGGGGGGGCAGGTTGACTTGCAGTATTTTTTAATGTGTTTTTTAATTGCAGGTATTTTTATCAGGGGTTTGTACTATTTTTTTTTGTAGTAACTAATACAATCTTCCTTTCAATTCCTCAAGCAATAAAATGTATTTAGAAGTAATATTATTAACACAAAATCACAATCCAGCCAGTAAAACTAAACATGTTGACGGGCCGGATAACCGATCAAGGTTTTACAGGTCATGACATTTGGGCCCCTATATAAAATCTTTCCCCTCCTGTGCAATCTTTAATTATTTTTTTTGTGTATTTTTATATTTGACTTTTTTGATGATTATTAGAGTCTCAAGAAAAGTCCCAAAATTTATCATCTTACTTTGATTAAAATATGGAGACACTGTCCTGATGTGAGGTAGAATCTCAAATCAATTTCTAAAGAGAGAGTAACTGTAGAGAGAGTTGCCAAACATATTGTTTTGCCGATGGAGTTTTCCTGCATGCCAAGAACATTTGGAATCGATAAGTCAAGTATATGTGGGTAGAGGGGGTCACATGTTTTGGAACTATCAATCTTCCATTAATACCACTGAATTCTTCAGTGCAAGAGAAGTAATATGTTGGCTGTTCAAATTCATTACTTGGTAAAACCTCTTAAATATTTGATAAAATTCTCTTAAAGCCACCACCCTATATGTTTGATATTTGATATGGTAATTTTGATACTAATGGTTTAATATCGTTTATTACTGTAGCAATAAATGTTTATGATTTGATAAAGCAAGCAATCATACTGGTTCCAGTATAATATTTTTACCAATTAACCATACTGGTGGTTGTACAATATTGCACACGTAAATGCACTCAAATTCCCGTCCTCATTTGTCCAGCTTTAAAGGCACCTTTTTTAACAATAATATTAAATATCTGTTTATGTAAGTCTAGTCAAACCAGTTTTAAGTACGTGTGATATTGTATCGGTTGTTATAGTGATTCTTGTGTGGGCAATGTCTGTAATATTTTTTTCTTATGGAGGAGGTTTTATGGCCAGTAGAGTTGTGAACATGGTATGAAAGGACGCTTCCAGATGTATTACATACACCCTATGGAAGTACAGCTTGAATTGAGCTTCCCATTTGGGGATGTTCAATTCATGTGAAATAGCCATAGTCAAGTCATGATCAATGCATGGGTGTCACATGCACCACATATGACATGCATTGATCATGACCTGACCATGGTTATTCCATGGTTATTCCAGGTGAATTCCATACACCCCTATGAAAAGCACAAATTGAATTGAGTGTATGTCTCCCATATGGGGTTAGTTAATTCATGTGAAAAGCGACAGGTAGGTCATGATCAATGCATGGCTGTCACATGTGCTGCATGTGACAGCCATGCATTGATCATGACCTGACTTTGAAAGTGGATTTTTCATCCCCATGGAAAAAAGGCAGTATCTACAAAATTCATCAATTAATTAACTTTGTTGACAATATTGGGTTAAATTGCCAGTAGATCATTGCATAACATAATTTGGATTACTGGATACAGCTCTTTACCATAAATTGCACAGTACAATTTCTCTTTTTTTCAGTTAGCCGTAAGTATAGATAACTGCATATTTTGTGGGTTGGCAGGAATGTGAGGTATGCATGCATGTGTAGCTTGCAGTTGATGCAGGTATCTTAATACTCGACAATTTCTTGCAGTGGGTGCAGTTATCTTACTACTCGACTATTTTGGTTTTGGCCATAAAACCTTGTCCCATGTACAATATTCAATATGTAGCAACTGTTTCATAACAACCATATTGATAATTGAAGGCAATGACCTGCACTTTTGATATTGGAAAAACACATATATGCTGTGAAAAAAATCAGCTAATTTACAGAAGCAATTTCGAATTCCAGACCTTTAAAGATTGTTATTTATAGCACCCTCAATGGCCTTACAGTTACTGCAAATAATAACCAATGTGGAACACTCTGTACATGCATAGCAATATGTAGCAACATATTATAGATGTATTTGTGCATCATTTGAATGAGCTGCAAGCATATATGCTGTGTCTTACATTAAACGCTTCATGTATGCAGCAAGAATGTTCCATGCTGGCCACGATTCATTTGCGGACACTAGTTTTTATACCCTTTTATGTAAATCACTGGTGTATTTAATAAATGGCCAGAAATCGCCCTATAGAATTTCATATTAATACAGGGTGCAGTTATTCAAAGTTAGTCAAAGTGCACTACTGAACTTCCAATTTGTTTAATGAGGCAATATGGTTTGCTTGTTGATTAATTAGCCACTCTAAAATGTGTGCCTACAATGTCATGTGCATATTAATCAGTGTCTTAAACTCGCTTACAGAGTGGCTGTGTGTGACCAAGTCCTTGCAAGCCAAGTAGACATGGTTTGATACACTTGAGCTTTAACAATAGATTACAGCTATGCATCTGATCTCTGTAGGTATGTTTGTCTCAGCTGATAGTAACCCTGACCCCAGAGGGTGTTTTGAATCAATCCATGATGCATAGCAATGTGCCTATACCACACAGTACTAAACACATGTCAGTACTTAGGGATAAAAAGTGTTCCAAAAGTTTAAGAACCACAAGACATTTCATAATCATGCAAAAAATTCCCTAAGTACTAACACTTTGTGGGCTAAAATGAGTGTTAAAGTCTGGGTTTTATGTGTTAAGAATAGGATTTTTATGTGATCACATGACCTATTGAGGTGAAATTTCCCAAAACTGGTGCATTGTGGGATTGACTCAAAACACCCTCTGCCCTGACCCTATACAATGTAATCCCTAGCTGTAACCTCATAACCCGAAGCCATAGTCCCTAAAAACTAACGTTAGTAATAAAGTTATGCTAAATCTAATCATGATCCCAAACACTAAGCCCAGGAAACCTTAACAACTGTTCAGAGATATGAACAAATTTGTGATCCTCACCTTTTGCCCGTGTTTAAAAATATAGGGTGTTTTCAATTTATTCACTTACTGGGGACGTTACAACTACATATTCCAATACAACCATGCAAACAACTCAACTTGAAGAAAATTACTGATAGTGGCTTTTAAGACATGGATGCTCTTATATTTTACCAAGTATTTTGGCATTAACAATCATGTCAAGAAATCTAAATGTGGATTTCTCACATGTTGGTGGAATTTTAACTGAAATCTATACCAGTATGTTATGGTATAAGGCAAATAGCATTATGTTGTATGTAATTTATTACCAACTGTATTTAATATATTATGTAATATAATTGTATGAATTTGTACATATTGGGTGATGTCTTTGTGGTTCAGTGTGTTTTTTAATCTTTATGTCAATCTACCCATTTTGGTAATGGATTGTGTATAATATGCTTTGTATTAAGTATGCTGCTTACTTAATGGCAGAAAAAACAAATAAAAACACTTGATTCATGCCACTTTAACTTTGTCTTGTCATAATGGGATGCGTTCAATAGTGCTGTTATGGACATTGTTTATTTGTCACTATTCATTATTTCAACATCATGTGGACATGAACAATTTGTTAATGGGTCATTTTTCGGTCACGTTTGTGACCTAAATCCGGTAAATTTTTACTTTTAACACAATGCTGCTTTGTCAACGTAAACAATCTTATTACTTTTTACATTATTAGTAACCTTGAGTCCAAACCTAACCAAAAATGTTTCCACTTTATTGGTGGTCTCCCCCTCAACTCGCCACCACATCAATGTGCTAGCTGTCTTTCTGGTGCTGAAGCACTGGGGTGGTATAGTGGATGAGCCAGACCATCTAAAGTAGCCTTATTGGTACCACCTGGAGGGGCAAAGAGGCATTTATACCAGGGCCACCTCATACTATGACATACACGAAAATGTATGATGGCCATTCTGTAGGGGTAGCTTAAGCGAGCTAGGGGCTCGCAAAAGATTATACAGGGGTCAAAATTGCCTCTTTGCCCCCAGGTGGTACCGACCAACATGCCTGGCTCACCCACTAGTAGAGTGATGCATGTATCAGGACATTGCTCTGATTGCGTCCCGTGTCCCAGGGGGTGAATCGTCCTAGCGAATGCCCTCTCCCAGACAGGCACACAAATTCAGGTGCCAACGAAGGCAAAGGGGTTGTCAGTGGAATGCCTCCTCCCGGCAGTCTGTCAGTCAATTTTTCATAGGCTACAACGTCCCCATGTGGGCCTATTTGCTTCCCCCGTTAATCAGCAGCTTCCGGCGTACTTAACATGGAGCCAAGACCCCATAGCCATAATGCAATGGTTACGCATAGGTCAGGGATGATTGCCTATGCATTTCCCACCGTTGCAATGATACCAAGAGTCCTGGTTCTATTGGTGGCCCTATGTGGCCAGCCCAGCTGTGGTTCCTACGGCTTCATCTTGTTCCCTCAGCACAGGTATCTGGTAAACACTCCTCCAGGTGACCCATTCATTCCAGAGTATACCATCTGCGCTCTCAACCTGACTGACACATTTCTGCCAATCGTACACTTAGACAGGACTTTCTGAACAAGCTGCTGCATTCGCTGCTCAAGCAGAGCTGAAGTCAACTAGAGAGTCTTAAGATTCTTGACTGGTGCCCCAATTGAAAGATCAATTTTTGTCTGATCGAAAGATCAAAATTTTCTAACAAAAATCTTTCACAAGGGGTTGGGTGTCCAAACAGTCAGGTGTAATCGTGGGGCTCCAGAGATGGCACAGTTGTCCTCACGAATCTGCTGAAGGGCATGTTTACAGTATGTCCCCCAATCCCTTCACTTGTTCCAGAGTGGGACTTGCCACTAGTGCTCCAGTCTTCACATCGGTGAGGGGAATTCAGACATTAGCGAAAGCTGTGTGCTGGAGCTGTGTAGGAAGACTGCATTTTTTGTGGCAGAGTTGACTTTTCCTTGTCGGCGAGGTTCCGAAATATTTGCCTTGTAATACATGACAAGGCCCATTTGTGGTGGTCGAAGGATGACGATTTCCTCGTAAATAAACGAGCCCTTGACTTTTGTGCCAAGCCAATTGATAATCCCGGTCGTAGCTTTAGCCGCGGGACGGTCAGAGAAACCTTGTTGCCCAGTTAGGACACTAAAGTGGTACCTCAAGTGTACAGAAGGGCTTCGGAAGACTCAACAACTTTTCATCTCCACGGCCCTCCATGATTCAGCAGAGAAAGAAAGTCATCCAATGGGCAATAGACATTAATTCTGGCATGTTATCTACAGGTCAATAGGGCCTAGACAGTTTAAATGTAAATCCAAAAAGGCCATGAGATTAATGTACTAGAAAGGCATTGTGTTATTTGCAAGTCATATTTGCTGATATTGAACTGAATTTTCATTTGAAAAAGATGCCTAAAGGTCCTAAAAGTTAAGATATTAAAATTAAAGATTAGAAATGGCAGCCATCTTGAATATGACGGCTATATTGGATTACTGTTTTTTATGCAAAATAAAGTACAAAGCCATTGATGTTATTTTCAAGTCATATTTGACTGTTATTAAAGCAAAGTAATGTTTTAAAAGTCTAAATTTAAAGCTAGTAGTAAATCCAAAGTTAAAAGATCTGGTTTTGTCACCGTAAAACGGGGGTGGCCGGATTCACCTCACACTCGTAGCAATCGCCCTTACTCCCTCCAAGTGGGCTGTGAGGAAGAGAGGTATACCAAAAGCAATGGTTAGAGCAGTGATGTGTTTGTATGAAGGAGCAAAGTCCGAGGAGTTTGAGGTGAAGGTGGGTGTGCATCAAGGTTCTGTCGCCATTGATATTTGCAATTATGATTGATGTGGTTACGGAGAGTGCAAAAGAAGGTTTGAAGAGCGAGATGTTGTATGCTGATGACTTGGAGGGATTGAGGGAGAAGTTTTGGAAATGGAAGAAGGCATTTGAGAGTAAGAGTCTGAAGGTAAACTTTGGGAAGACAAAAGTGATGGTGAGTGGGGTGGAGGGGAGGTGTTAGTACGGTAGACCCATTTGGCATATATGGGAAGAGGGTAAACGCAAATTCAGTGTGGTGTGGGAAATGGATCCATGAGAAATGGTGTATAAGAGCTGTGTGAGATCAGTGAGACTGTATGGGAGTGAGACATGTTGTCTGAGCGAAAATGTGCCTATAACCACCTGTGGGTTATTCACAAATAAGATCATTTTGAACAAATTTTAATCGAAAATCACAATAAAAAATCATAGCTGATCACAAGATTTTATAATCATACTTTGCCACTTTCATTTTTATTCAATTTTCAAGTGGAATATTTTACATGAACTTTTGCAATAGTATTACATCAAAATTGATACAGAAAAAAGTTAGGAGGAAGATATTACTAAAAAAACAGATAATTACATTTCATAATGACAAATCTGACTATGGACTGAGATAATTACACAAGTCTGTATCTTAGTACACTGATCTACTTAAAATGCACCAGGCGAGTTCTGCAAGTGGAATATTGATACCCTAATCTAAGGTGCCAAAAAATTTGGTTACGTAAATTTACTATCTAGCAATGTTAAACCTGCAGGATACGTGCTAAAACTACACTTAAGCTAGAATTCTCAAAGGGATTCTAACATTTAACCCATGTTTAAACCAGTCCTACATGAACAGACATATGTTATTTCAACATACTATGATATTGTGATGTGATAAGAAAATCCTCATGGATTGGTCAAAGAACCCATCCATGAGGAATTTTCTTACCGATCACATTACAATATCAGATGTTGAAATAAAAAAAGGTCCATTAAGGATGGACTAATCCTCTATGGGTTAATGTTAGACTCCCTTTGAGTATCCCAGCCATAGACAATAGATTAAACAGTATGGGGTTATATTTGGGTTTGGTACCTCTTGGCCAGCCACTGCACAGAAGTGCTGTGATCACAATCCTCATAAATGCAAATGAATTCTGGGAAAAGGAACACCGAAGTTTACACAGAAGGTACCTGGAAATGATTCTACTGATCCCTATACATCTGTTATTTTATGACAATTAGAACATGCTAATTTTTAAAAACAAAATAAAATGGTCAAGTGTAAGGCCCCAGGTCCAACAGCTGCATTTTAATGTTTATTATACATAGAGCAGAGTACATTGTAGAGTGGTAAACTCCAATTCTAGGGTATCTGCACAGAGAAGGTAGTGGCACAATATTTTTTTTTTGGGGGGGTGAGGTTGTCTCAACAATCTCCATTCTCACTAGGTATTTTAAACATCCCTGGTTGTTAAGACCAATATTCCACTTGCAAACATCACATTCACTTATCAAAACCATCTTAATATCAACGAGGCGTACAAAAAAATTGGTTTCATGTTATGACATAAGAGTACTCAAGCTTGCATTCAGAATTCATGTTAATATACAGATTTACATCAACTTTTTGTCTGTATTCCCTCTAAGATTAGAGGACTGCAGTGGACTGATGCTAGGGAGTCTGCAGAGTGTTAAAATATTAGGACTGCAACAAAGATCTGTGGAATGCTAACAGTGACTTGTACCAAGCCACTGACCAGTTGTCTCAGCCAAAGGCCTGCATCAGTGATGACGGTCTTATGTTTGAACAAGTTTTGTCAAGATTGTTTAATTGCACTACACATTAGCAACAAGATATCAAAACAAATCGGTTACAAATCAGTTCTTCCCTCTTTGATCTGAATATACATACACTCATCAAACTGTACCTCAAAACTGATTCGTTTTTCTAATACTTCAGAGAAAATTATGGTACACACTATTACTCAGGAAGTATTGTAATAAAAGGGATAAGGTAAAGTGACAACAGAAATGTGAAGTTGGATCTTCTTACAAGGATACAAGAAAAGAATTTCATATTCTATATTATGTTAAGTTAATGAGTAAAAAATCTTAAGAGTTCAATAAGCTTACCAGCAAATGTCAAATTGCAGCCTTGCTTATCCAACTACTACCACCAACAAGTCAGAAAATTAAAAATGTTTCTTCTCAAATCAATACATTGCAAAATTAGAGCTCATATTGAAATTGGCGTGTAGAGCTTTTCCCAGCTTAGAATGAGAATTGATATACATGGGTAGCTACAGCCTAGCTGCAGCCTAGCCACAGCCTAAACGCAGCCTAACCACAGATTAGCTGCAGCCTAGCTACAGCCAAGCTACAGCCAAGCCACAGCCTAGCTGCAGCCTAACTACAGCCAAGCTACAGTCTAGCTACAGCCTAGTTACAGCCTAGCCACATCCTAACTACAGCCTAGCCACAACCTAGCCACGGCCTAGCTACAGCACAGCCACAGCCTAGCTGCAGCCAAGCTGGCAGCCTAACTACAGCCGAGCTGTAGCCATGCTGGTGCTAGGCTACAGCCTAGCTGTAGCCTAGCACCAGCCTGGATGGGGAAAGCTGCAGCCAACAGTTTGAATATGAGCCCTAAGTAAATGCTCCAAAATACAGTTGACAGGTAGGTTGTGGTGGAAGGTTTATGTTATACTTTGCACTCAAATGTTCACATTAATAGGTAGCATGCTCTTTCAGCAACTAGAAAAAATGTTAATAGAGAGACAATTTGGCAGCAAGGCCACAGTATAAAGTGTTAGTGAAATCCCACAATTACACAGACTTAATGAGCCAACAAATCTCAATGCTCATGGTACAGTTCATGAACTTTCATGAAATTTAGAAAACAACCCTTATTTTTGATTTTGATGATTTTTTTTTTGTTCTTAGTTATATTCGTGTCAGCAATATACATGAAGGTGGTTATGATATCTGAACCAGAAATAAAACCCAGAGCCACAAGTATGGAGCTCTGTGCGACTGTCACTGTACTCTGAAACATGCTTTTACAACATTACACCAATATACACATTAATATACATGGAATTTTCCCAGATATTCACTAGAAAAAGCATATTATAGTCTAAAATAAGCAAAAATATCTAAATAATTTAATAAAGCACATCTCATTTTGAAAAAAAAGAAAAAGTAATGTTTGCATACATATTATTGACACAGCTGTGAGCTATATCAACATTTCTATATTTCAAGTATCAATACTGTGATTTGCATATGGTATTTAAAAGTATCCAGTAAAAATAATGACACCGGCGATTGGTCACTAGTGGTCATAATTTTTTTAGGTTAATATGCTTGTACAGCTGGTATTTACTGCATTTGCTTGCATCTATCAATGTTATGTATATTTGTTGTACTCAATGGGAAGTTTGATTTTTTTTTTAATTTGGTGACATTTTAAACTATAATGATGGGAAAATTTGGGCAAAAAATAACCTGAATGATAACTTGTTTAATAATGATTCTCTTTACACCCTCCTAACTGGTTAACAGACTGCTGATGCCCTTATTTTTGCTCTTAAAAATTGCCCTACGGTCTCATTCTTCCACTTATTGCCAATCTCTATTTGCCAGTTAAGACACAGCTGAGACTGAGAAAAACATTTGCCAAGTTAGAGTAAATTTCATGTGCACAATCCAACCTTTGTGTCACATACATCTTGGACACATTGGATTTCATGTACCAAGCTGACACAATGCAATTGGGATTTCAAAAAATACAGGTACTCCGAATTTGTCAATACCTGCATTTCCTTTTGTTTTCAAATAACTGATTCTAACAAGCACAACCTTGGTAGAATGTCGAAATTGAGTAAACCAGAATAAACCACTAACTTGTTTTAACACCATCTTGGCCACCATGTTTATTGGCCCACTTACATACTCTTTACACTGATTTTGCACTTTCCCAATAGTGGTACTGGCTTAATAGTTTGAACTGTTTTTAAAACACTACAAATTAGACATAGGCTATCTTGTTCATAGCCCCAATATAAGCCAATTCTAAATTCCACTACAGCATGTGTCACTCATTATTCTCTTCATTTAATGATACAAAATACAAATTCTGTGCACATTATTGGTAATTAAAACAACTTTGATGAACAGAACTTGCAATCAGCATCTTTTATGATGTATTGAGTTTAATAAAAATGCAAGATAACAATGACTTAACTACAATCACCAGACTTAGGCTGGAGGTTGACCATTTTAATCAAACTATACCCAGAGGTGCAAGTTCCAATACTGCACACCATAATACACAGACAACTAAATGAACTGTAAACATATAAATTATACCAACTAAATGCCCGATTGCATAGAAATCACAAACGAAGGAATTAAACTTGCTCATAATTCACATAAACACACACACATGCAAAGTATAATAACAAAATGCAACTGGGCTTACAAAAGACATTTTAGTAGAAGAATTAATGTGAATGCAATATGATTCATTTGCCTTCAAGTTTGACAATCCCAAAATGGTATATATTTACCTGTATGTTCAATTATCTTTCATCAATTGTAAAGTCAGGTAACCCTGTCTCTCTACAAGCAGAAGTTATTAATGCCCTGTCCATACCTATTTTCAATAATATTGATATGTGAATTTGGATTCAAAAGATTTACCATATTATTCATAACATACAATCCATAGGCATTGCATTTTCCAAATGTTTCAATGACAAGGCCCCTATTTCATTGTTAATGAGAGAAGCAACTCATTCCATGTACTGCAATCAATTCCAGAGTATTACAATCTGTCCCATAGAGTACTATACTTTGATTGGTACCAAATAGGCAGGGCCTCTTTACAATGCTAACTGATAAAGAATAAGTGTATGCGCAATGTGACACAACAGATGTAATGTGCGTGCGCTGCGTAACGCTTGCGTTTGATAGATGATGCCAGCATAAAGAGGGAATACTTTTACGTGCAAATCAATGTGACACAAATAATTCAGTTTAGTGCTAATCAAAGCATGCAATTCGATAAGGACATGTCACCCCAGAAAAGGCCTAATCACTAATATGCAAATACCAGTCTGTTGATTGTAGGGCAAAACATTTGTACTTAAAGTCTGACTCAGAGATTTTTGAAATATAATTTTTTGTGTAATTATTGAAAATAGTCAACTAGAACTAAAGATAGTCACCTAAAATGCCCAATTCCAAAATCTGAGATGTATCGGATTTTTCGTTTGCATGCAGTAAACATTTATGTGTAGTATACGGTGCCATAGGATACCGTGTATAACTAAATTTCCGGATCCGGAAATTTATAACAAAGTTGCGATTTTCTATATGAAGGACTTCGATTTGAGCTTAACTATTTCACACAGTGTTTAGTATATGGACAAGGATTATGTATATGCAAAAAACACAATTTTTTTGAAAATTGAGGGCGCCCTCCTCGGGAAATCTCTGAGTCAGCCTTTAAAGAGTTTGTAGAATGATTCTTATTGTTCTTAAAAGGTCTTTAGCCTTTTTAATCCCTCTGCAAGTACTCAAGAACAACTTCATTCTGCATGCAATTTATTTTGACAAAATATCGTGAGACCATTAGTAAATTGCTGAAAATCAATTTTAAAAAAAAAAAAAAACTTCTGTGAAACAGTGGCTTTTTGCACATTTACAAAACATTTCTTGTCACAAATCTAAATTATTGTACAAATTGGATTGGTTTACTCTGAGCCAACTCTGTGCATGTTTTGAAGTCACTTAGACCACTGACAAAAAAGCTACGCCTTATACAGCCTAAGCTAAGTAAGTGATATCACATGCAATGCATTATGGGATTGGTTTGAATTTTCATCTGGGTCAACCCAATACATGTGTTATTAAGCATACCTTTCTTAGACCAATGACAAAGAAGGCTACGCCTTATACAGCTTGAACTAAGAAAGTGATATCACTACCTCTATTCTGTCGGTCGGTGTGATGTCACAAATTGGAATTCTGCGGCATTTTTGGTCACCTACAGCTGTTACAAGTTACTCCCTGTGATGAATACAGTGTCTGTTTGCAAAACAAACCTTAATTAGATAAATGTAGTCTACTGATTAATAATAAGAAATGCATTTATATGGCGCTCTACAGAGAACACAGTGCCTAAATAATGCAAACCGGCCTTGCTCAAATACTTGATGAGAGCAGGTGTTAACACAAAACCTGCATTCGTTGTACTAATTGTTTGAACCGATTCAATCGCCTGCGTATGTGCGTGAAGGTCGCACTGCTGTGGACAACTCGTAAACACAACAATTAAAATAGACACAAGATACGCCTGTGTACAGGTTGCACACGCCGGTACTGTGCTTATAGTTCAAACAATTGTTACGGCGATTATAATAGTGTTACATCAACTACAGGTTAAGTCGTGTGAAAATATCATTCTTAAGGCACACACACAAGATCCATTGTTTCTCATGATTAGCTCAATTGTGTAGTAACAATTAATGATGTTCACCTAGTATACAACATTAACATTATGACACACGATATTACAATATAGTCTGAAGGTAAACTGAGTCAAATTTCATTCCTTTGATGTACTTTTCAATTGGTAAAGATTATCCCCCACAAAGTTCATTTTGACATTTGAATTAGGTTAATCACCTATTACTCTAGAATGGTATACCCATTACAGAGACAAATGCACCACAGTGAAAGAAATTACATTGTTTTTCAATGAAAAATGTATTAAAATCAATTCAATTTAGAGTTGATGGCATTATGGTGCCTCCTGCTGTTAGTTTGGCTTTTATTCATGTTTTTCATGTTAACTACAGCATTTTCTTGGAAAACAGTAGCATAACAAACATCAAACTGTACTTATCTGTAGATCTGAATCTACACTCAGAAGGACTAAGTCTTCAATCTACAACACAGGGCAATTATATGAGCGGCTTAAACGATGCATCATTAAGCAAGAAAAAAACGTGCCTAAAGACAAGGTCTTGAAGTAAACATCGCAAATATCAACAGATGAAATCAATCAAATCGTGACAATACAAATGGGACTGTCAAATGGGCAAAATGGTAACCATGGTTACCAGTATTCTTTTTTTTTATTAGAGCTCAAAATTATGGATTTCACAGGATATATAAAACTCCACGAAGCATGAGATGTTATAGTAATTAGTAATTTGGCAATATGCCAAATCATAGGATAAAACATTAAGTGTCTGCTTAATGAGCTCTAGAGATTACAAATGGAAATGTTTTACCACAATAGGAAAAAATACAAAGGTAATTACACAGTTATCTTAATTTTTTTTTACAAAATTATTACGAGCTTAGACATTCTTCCAAATCTGTAAATCTAAACGTTTCCTGCAAGTTCAATGATTTTAAGTCCGTTTGGCCAGTTTTTCCCCAGTAAATTTACGCATAGGTCGTCATCTATGCACACAATGTATATTTTATTTACAAAGATTGTATACACACTACTTTTATGTATATATTTTACTTTTTGAAAGAAAACAAAGGACAAATATTGGAAAAGGTGGGTATACAATACAATTTCTTGAGCAAATATCCCATAAAAAGACTTTACATAATGTTAATTTTTTACATGTTAATACATTAAGGAAAAATGAGAGACACTGGTCAACCAATTTTGTTGCATCTGATAACTCTATTATAATCCTTGCTCAGTCTTTAAACTCTCAATTATAGGCTGGCTTTACTTAAGGTAGCAAATACCAAAAAATAAAGACTTAAAAATTGAATTTTTAGTTTTGGGAATACTTGTTTACTTATTAGTATGGAAAATTGCAATTTAACAGTATTTTTTCCAAAACTGTCCCTTACAAAGTTTATTAATCATCAAATCCTAAGATATTTTGCACAACCATTCTTTAAAATATTTGTCAGGAATTAGCCATTTTATTTTTTTATTAATTCTTTTTTCTTTGTTTTAAGGGGTTCAAATATGTAATTAGCTGCCAATCTTGTCAAATGTCCAAATTTAAATTAATATTATAATTTCTTGTGAAAAATTAAAATATCTAAAAAGGTCAATACAAGGAGATAGTAAAATACAAAATTTCTCAAAAAACTAGAAGTTCAGGGTCTGTTTAGTTTTGGAGCTCTTGTGCGAAAAAGAATTTAAAATGATTGCCATTGATGGCCATATTGGATGCCTAATTTGCATAAGTACTTGAAATATTTTGTTGAATTTCATGCATAAAGAGCAACAAAAAAAAAAAGACTTTGAAAAAAAATGTAATTGGGTATTTGCAACCTTAATTTAGGCATGACTTTTAACCAAAGTCAGATGTGTAGAAATATCTCAAATTAGATACTGTGACCATTTGGGGGGAATGTAGCACTTTTAAATATGCAATAAGCATGAGATTATTCCACACAATTTCATTAAAGTATGTAACTAGATGTAGTCATAAAAATTAACTTTTTGATCCTTGACACAACCACAAAAGTTCCAACCTACCAAACAATCTTCTCTTACTACACGTTTGTTTCATACAGAAAAGAAGATACCCAGTCATAAAGTCAGGAAAAAGTTGTTACGGAAAGGGTAATGATCTACATACAAAACCACACGCCTTCACCAAAGCAAATGTCCTACTTTAAGCCAAATATGAGTCCAATATCCTGTACCAAAATTATGGTAATAAAAAGATAGTACACAGACAAAATTTTTACAGAGGCTTTATGTTCACAACTGTGTACTGTTACTTTTTACAATTTAAAAAAGACCTTTCCATCTTGATGCTAATTGCTAAAGTAAGACTAGGGCAGATACAAGAAGACTGTAATGACAATGACTGCTTTACATCTTAATTTGATGTCACTGACCATCTTCAGACAGGAAGACGGACTTGTATTAATCACGACTGGAATGGGACAGTGCATTGGACATGCCCATACATGTAAAATTCCAAGCAGTGTTTGAGAGTTGCGTTTCATGCTAATATGGACAAAACAGAACTATTAGCATGTTGGCTAGTCACGATGCACATCCCACAGCAAAGTTAATGTGTCACCTCAGAGGGTGTATTGAGTCCATCCCACAATGCACCAGTTTTGGGAAATTTCACCTTAATTAATAAGGTCATGTGATCCCACAAAAATCCTTTTTTACACATAAAAACCTTGACTTTTGCACTCATTTTAGCCCACAAAGCATTAATACTTAGGTATTTGTTTTTAGCATGATCATGAAATGTTGTGTGTTTTTAAACTTCTTGAACACTTTTTATCCTTAAGTACTGACATGTCCTTAGTACAGTATAGGCACATTGCAATGCATTGTGGGATTGGTTCAAAACACCCTCCGATGTTACCTTTAACTACCGTGCCACACCCAATTATGTTTACCATTTGATAGTGAGGCGTTTCAATACCTTTACGTATTGTACACGAGTATTTTAAACTTTGGACTTTGAGGTCGTGTTCCCACTATAAACACGTGTGCTCGGACCTAGGTCCGAGTCCACATAGAAGTGGGCTCGGCCCACATTGATTTGCGTTCTCACTGTCGCATTATATACTACCATCCGTGCCAAATTCCGATGTAGTATCGGCCCACTTACCCCGGGATGTAGTTCCTTAAATTCCGTCCATGATAGTTTAATTTTGCAAATATTGATCTGCCTCTGTTCCCCTGTTGTATACTTAAATGGAACAAATAGGATTTCCTCTGATGAAAGGTGGATTTAAAACATGTTGATTGTCGAACCAAACATCGTCTTACTAGTTAAAATCATTTTCTGATCATTTGAAATTAAATCGCGTGATGTGCGTGACCGGATCCATTTTTCAGATTCATCTTAAACCAGGAAGTGTCATTGTTTATGTGTTATTGATGTCCGTCAGCCCGCTTTTTTTACCGCTGCTCTTAGCTAACAATCGCTTCAGTATCGTGTTTTTAACTGTCAAACCTAATGGAATATATCATACAAATAGAGAACCTAATCAGGAAGAAATGTGTAAGAATGGTTCAGGGTATATTTGTGAATTCCAATGTAGAAAAATACGGATTCTGTTTGCGAAATTTTGTCCTGCTCCCCGGTCTAGCTCACATCCAGGATGGTTTCCGCGTGATATGTGAGCCGGGCCTCATTAACGATGAACAAAAACAAACGCCTTCCCACTGTGCATTTGGTACTACGTCTAGTACCGACTACCTACCTGAGGTGGACTCGACCCGATCTCGGATGTAGGTCGAGTCCCCTTAAAACGTGTTCCCACTAGCCAAGTAATTGGGCTCGATGTATCTATAGTAACCACGTCCTGGTACCAAACACCATAGTGGGAACTCGCGCCCTGAGAATGTTTCTCTTTACTCTAAAAACATATTAGAAATACATTTATTTTACAAAGTAATAAGTTGATACGACCTGCGACACCCCTGCATTACAAATCGATTTCTTATCCACTACTCTAGCGAGGGAGGATGTGGGAGGAGATTTAATTTAAATCCTACTAATCTTTAGCGGAATAAAGGAACAATACTATAGCTAAACGAGCTGTCAATACATATTATGCTAGGACAGCTTTCTCCTCCTATACTCACCATCATACTGAAAATATCTTTGCGTGCCACACAAACGCCGCTTCATCACTAAATCTATCCTTTGATTATTTTCAAATAGGCAAGAACTGCTAGGCTTTTACTCTTAACTAAAAGTAGAGCTACCTTAAGAAGGACCTATCTGTCCAGTTTGCTCTCTATTTGTAAAATGAGCATATGATACATAAGGCCATGAATTGATCACTCTGGATACCGCTAATGTAATTTTCCATGATCGGAATATTAACTCCACAATCTCATGAGACCCGCCTATTTGAAACTGACAAAGGTATAGTATTATTCATACCATTTGAAACACCAGTTGTAATACTTGTTAGTTTTACTTCAATGTGTAAAAATATCAAATTTTAAGCTATACACAACAATAAAAGGTCAATTTTTTACAATACAAGTAGTTTAAATTCAAAATACATCTCCTAAAATTGGGGGTATATTAATATATCTGCTCTTAAAATTTGGTTAGTGTCATGTCTCCCTGTTTTCCATCACTCAATGCCCATGACCTTAGACCAAAAATAAGTGGCTTGTCTCAAAGCTCCCGTGGGCATTATCAAAAACGCCTTCCGACAGCTTGGGTATTTTTATGTTTTTTTATTCCCATAAAACGTAACTTTCTACAAATGTCACTTGATAATCTCAAACAAAATTGCCGTCTCATTTGTTTGTGTCTGTACACAGCTGGTCTTATCTATTCACCCCATCATGTCTCTGTAATACAGAATTTGTCACCATGATAAAACACAGGGATAGGTATAATGCATGCTTTGGATATAATGTAGGTTATGTGCCGTTCTGTTCAACAGAATAGAACAGTCATCAGTGTATGACCTCGCTTTAAGTCGTTAAACACAATGATAGATACCTAGATAGTATACCTATATGGTCTATAGCATGTACATCAAGACTGTAAATATTAAATACAGCATGTGTGCTATCGACCATCAAAGTTAAAGTTAAAACCCAATGTGTTGGTGAAACTTTGAAGATATATTGTACCAGCTAATAACACCAGGGATTCTCAATAGGTGGCCTGTGGGCCAAATCCGGCCCACCAACCATTGATATTTGGCCCTCGACTTGGCCTAGAATATAGAGGGAAGCATAAGAATTTCAGGTGTATTTGGCCCTCCAGTAGGGAACTTTAAAATGTGTTTGGCATTCTCTGGCCCTTCAGCTAATATAATTGAAAACGCCTGTAATACACATTCTAAAGTATACAAGGGGGTTATCAATTCCCAAAGCTTCTCCCCATATTTTCAGAATTAAAAAAACAGCTATTGTAATTACAGTTTCTTGTCATTACACCATCATGATGTCCGGCATCAGAATTTTATAGAATCTTACACCTCAAAAACGAGGGAAGTAAAAACTGCCCAAGAAGAATTTTTAAACGCGCTCGGTATTTACATTCACACTTTAATCAGTATGCTATAGAAAAACATTTCAACTTATTTCATCTTCTGAAATAATCAGATAATAAAAATTGACATTTCAATTATTCAAAGAGTTATTGGTTTGCTCTAATCATCTAGAAACACCACATCTCAAGAATCTTAACATTTACCCTCTGGTGAAAATACCGATTAGTCTTGCTTTTTCTATTGTTTAATAATGATTTTGGCAGTTGAACACTCAAATTTATCAGATAAGATCTTTCTTGTTACAATGAATCACTTGCCACATTTTGATAAGTCCAACATAGATACAATATAGAATATTCAAATCTGATCTACACTATGAAGGAGAAATACACAAATAAGACCCAATGTTTTAAAATAAAAAAAAATACATGAACAGGGTGGGCTATAGTATTCTGTACGTATTGAAGTTCTTGAGTAGTCAATATAAAATGATGCGACTCACCTTTACTATAAAGGCATAAAATCCAATCCTAGCATGACCCTTCACCTTGTATTTTTTTCAAGACACTATCGAAACTATTCTGATTGCATGGTCTTCCATTACGATATGACCATACAATAATTTGTTTTTAATGATTACCAAACAGCATCTATGGGGCTTTAGGCTATTACACTTGACTTGCTTTAAAAATTGTGGATTCAAATGAATTGGTGGCTTTCATGGTCACCTTCAACAGTTTTTACCGCTTTTGATTATATTTCAACAGGTAATGCCCACATTATCACTGTATACATCTGCAACATCCACGGTCCGAAAAAGAAAGATGGTGCTAAATTCTATATGAAAGATACCTAAATTCCAGTCATCCTTTTCCTCACTGGTATAAAAAGTAGTTATCTTAAGTTATTTTCCTGCTAAGCAGGTAACCTTTCAAATTTACACACAGTAAGACCTCTCTGTTTAATCCTTGCACTCTCATTGCATGAGGAAGGTGTGTTAACTTGTAAATCATTTCTGAGCAGAATGCTCATCACGTCTGATGCCGGACGGATTGACAGTCCAAAAAAAGTGTCTGCATCAGTCCACGTCAAAATGTAAAATATTCCGACATGTCGAAATGACAAGATTCTTTGAATGACAGCCCTGGTAGTTATATTCCTGAAAACGGGCACACTTGTCACTCGTCCACTATAATTATAGCTACTTTTTCTTTCAACACAAGTGTAACTTGTTTGAATTTGTGTTTTTCTTCCTGCAACAATAAATGACATTGCATGTTGAAAACAGGATGCTTGTGTTAAGCCTCCAAGTCTCTTTCTAATAGAAAGAGGGCTTGGGCAGATAACAAAACACAATTTATTTACCCAGATGGTGCAGCATCATTTGCCTAGTCATACATAATGAGACCAGAAGACCCAGTTCCCCATATTCTTAATAAGGTGGTATAAAAAACTTAGTCCCTTTTCAGTGTCCTCTTTCGGCTCACACACACTACACCTGATACTATGTTCAATCAAGTCCGTACAGAGGGATTATCATTAAGGTGTATTTAACACACAAGATCCTGGCGGGTGCTTCCAGTTCCCTTCACCAAGTCTCTGTTACATGTTAAAATGTTGGAGCATCACAATCCTGGAGGAGACTGATAGCATATTAAATATTTCCCCTTGTCATATATCCAATCAAACATTGTTTTCCTATGCACACAGACACTGCATGCACCTTACCAGTGCCCAAAACTTTTGCTTCTCTGCTAAGTCAACAAGGGAAGCAGGTGTGCCACACATCCACTGCACACTATCTCTTATCTTATTGAGATAGAAGTGAGGACATTTAAGTGATGTAACACAAGAACGGTATATACTATACCGTGTACCCATTTCACACAAAATCAATTTGAGATATCTCCCAAATGGTAAATGTTGATGTCCTGCATCCTGGAATGCTACAAAGTACCAAGGTAAACAGAGAAGCCTTACAACACAGCTGTTTGACTCTATGCAAATTGTCTCTTATTTTTTTGAACAATTTTAAGCAATGGCGACACAATTTTGACAACTGATGTAAGTAAGAGCAGGTAAGGTCTATTACACTTGGCATGGCAGAAATTTTGCCATATAGTCAGGACTTACACGATATAGCACCCTCTATTGACCAAACATTCATAGAGATCTGCGTAAACTACCAAATCCAGTTTGCTGACAATGACACGTTATAAAATTTGCACAGAATGAAGATAGTGGATTATATAATGCAAATCAAGTGTCAAAACTGTGTCGCTCATGATATTACCGTATTTGTCTTATTCTGGTTTTGTCACAATAAGTGAGACTTTCAAAAGAGCTGTGACAATACATACAATTGACAAGTTAGTGCATACAATACATGTTTGGTTTTTCATTATCATCATCATGAGGGTATACAATCAGGTATATAAGACAAAAATCAAACACAAAACAAAAAGAAGCTTATTACAAGATGGTACACCTCTTTTTCCTGCTCTTCTTTTTCTTGTTACCAGCATTACGTCTTTCTTTCTGCAAGAAATAAACAAGACAACATCATGGTCAATTCAATTTTGCAAAATGATTTGGATAAACTGGACCCCTTTCAAACTATTCAAATTCAATTTACAAAACGATTTGGATAAACTGGCCGCTTTTCAAACTACACTCCTAGTCAAAAAAAAAAAATCAGAATGGGCAATAATAAATGTGCCTACAATTAAATGTTCTGATTTTGTTCTTTTCAAAGAACAATGGAATTAGCCTTTTTTTCCAAATTTATAAATTTCAGACTGTCTGCTGGCAAATTTGTCAAAAATATAATTCAAACTACGATTTCTGTTCCAAATGGAATGTGATGAACAAGTATCATCAAATTTAATAGCGGTAAGTACATTATCATCAAAGATCTAAACACAGTTTCCCTGAACCTTTCATTGTGATTGTTTAAAAATACCAAGATCAAAATTATTTACATTCCGAATGAGTACAACTGATGAAGAACATATACAACAGACAATATCCCATGTTGTCTTTGTTGCACTGTATTGTGTCAACCCCATGTATTTCTTAAAGCAATAATAGCACACTTATTTAAGTGTCCCCAATTTTCAAATGTTTTTGAGATTGTTGCAGTTGTGTTCATATTTGTAAATTAACTACATCTGTGAACAGAATACTCCAAAATTGTGTACTGTCATAAAAGTATGTATTTTGTAATTTGAATTGGGAATACTAGGCGTCCAATAAAAAGCTTGGTTAACGTGAAATTTTGAACCCAAACAATAATCCCAAATAATCTTACACCCAAGTTGACATGGTTGTTGCAAAAGAGGACTGCACAGTTTGTAAGCACTGGCCAACATGATCATCTACAATGAAATTGATGTAAAGTATTGTTTGATCACTACAATTGCAAACAAGTCACAAAGAAACAAATACCTATGAATGTTGTGTGTTCAGGACAAGCAGTTTTTTTTTCAACTCAAACAGCAATAAAAACCAAGCAAGATTTGAAGGACGTCATGTTAGTGTGAGCATGTTGGTCATTGTACCCATGCAATTGCAAACATGAGCCACAAAGAAACAAATATCTATGGATATTGTGTGCCCAGGACAGTCAACCTTTTTTTTTTAACTCAAACAGCAACACAAACCAAGCATGATTTCAAGGATGACATGTAAGTGTGAGCATGTTGGTCATTATACCTAAGATGAGAATAGCCTTCCCTCTTATCATTTAGGTATTCAACCATGTTACAGAGTGATTAAAGATTACTCGGTTCTCGAACTGAATAATTTGAACGTATCTTATAATTTCCTTGCGAGTTGTGTCAGGAATAAAAAATCATTTCCTGAATTAGCTAGAATATAATATTATTTCTCCTCTATTTTCTGGTCCTTATAGAAGTTGGAGCAATATATACACTAGGCGGTTCCCCGTTTTTCGCGATCACCTGGGTTTCGCGATTTCATCCTGGTTTCGCGGTCACCTAGCATGAATGACCCCAGGTTTCACGGTGCCTTTGACCGAATGACCTCTGATGACCTCGTCAGACTTTTTACAATTTTTGGCTCATCATGCCTCCGCCCACCAAGTTTCATATCTGATCCACCAAAGTTCTTACCCATTTGACCTCTGTTGACCTGATGACCCCTGATGACCTTGTTCTGGACCTTTAAGAAAGTGCTGGCATCAACAACCAACCCCACCCTCCAGTTTGCATGTCCATACACGCAACATTTACTCCCTTTGACTCCTTTGACCTTGAATGACCCCTAATGACCTTGTTGTGACCTAACATTTTCGTCATCAACATCGACTCCACCTCCAAGTTTCATGTCCCTACACCACCGTTTACCTCATTTGACCTGAATGACCCCTGATTACCTTGTTGACCTTCAAAATTTTTTGGCATCAACACTTGTTTCATGTCCTACACAATTTACCACTTCATTTGACCTTGATGACCCTTGCTGACCGTCCGTGACCTTTCAAAATGTTTCGGCATCAACAATCAACCCCCGCCCACCAAGTTTTTTCTGTCTGGATACCCCAAAGTTTACCCCTTTTGACCTTCTTTTGGACCTTTAATGACCCCTACTGACCCGTCATGCCTTAAAATTTTTGGCATCAAAAATCAACCCCACCCTCAAGTTTCATGTCCATACACCAACGTTTATCATTTCACCTCAGTTGACCTTGAAGTTACCCCTGATACTTAAATTCCACTACCATACAAACCTCGGTCTTCAGACGGTCCAGAGGCACCCCCCCACCAAGTTTCAGGAAGGTGCTAACCCTCGGTCCTCCGAGAAACCAACGTTTAACCTCATTTGACCTTGAAAGACCCTGATGACCTTGTCGTGACCTTCAAAATTTCGGCATCAAAAATCGACCCCACCCTCCAAGTTTCATTTTTCCATACACCACGTTTACCCATTTGACCTTTTTTGACCTCCGAGACTCTTTGACCACTAACGCATACAAACCGGTCTTTCGTTCGGTCAAGTGCACCCAACCCACCAAGTTTCAGGAATGTGCGAACCCTCTTCTCCGAGCAAATAGCCGCGGTCCATTTGACCTCGTTTTTACCTTTTTGACCCCCCGATGACCTTTGAGATCCACTAACGCAAACCCAATAACAAACTCGGTCTTCGTTCGGTCCAAGGGCCCCCCCCCCGCCCACCCAGTTTCAGGACCGTGCGACCCGCGGTCTCCGAGAAAATACTTCTTCAGACACACAGACAACATGACAGACAGATAGACAGACAATAGAACAGACAGACCCACCGGTATTAATATATAGATTTTAGGTACCATAGCGGCCTATAGACTGCTTATGCTTCCAATACCAACACTAACTCCTTTAATAAGCTCCTAGGTTTAGATCCTTTCAAGAAATTAAATATTTTTTGTTTTGTTCCTTGGCTGTTACCATGTTCACAGAAATTAATAAGGGTGGATTCCCCTAACCAACCTAATCAACCAAAGTGGTCCTTTAAATAGAAACCTAACAATCACCCAAGTGCTCCTTTAATGCTCTACAGAGCGCGACACAAACTTTCTGATGTCAACTCAGATTTCACAGTGACTGCCGAACATACGCACTGACGGAAGGCCATTACTCGCATTAGGCAAACAGAGCCACAGTCAAAATATTTGCACTCTCCCCGGAGGTACCCGAGCCCATTATCCAGCCTACTTACCACCCGCTCATGAACCTGACGCACTGACGTACCAAAAGGCTCGTAATGGAGACAATATTACACCACCGGGGAGAAGTGATTGTCCCCTTCAATGCTATAGTTTTTAGATACTGATGGGTACAACTCTACTTAGAGTCCACCACAAAACTCCATTCCCAAATAATACTTACCAATACGAATATTGGTTGAGTAAATTGTCTATTCAATTGGTGGAGAATTAGTTTTACAAACTTTTCAATGTTTGTTATTGTTTTTTTTTTAACTCATTCATCATGTCATAGTGCTCATTATAACCTTGTCCATTTTTGTTACAGTAAATAATTTTTTGGGTGTAATACAACCAAAAAGAACCACCTTTAACTTTTGGGGCCATGCATGGATTCCCTCACACCATGAACAAAGACATGTTAAAAAAAACAGCACTTACAAAGGTTGTTTAATTCTTCCTTCCCTTCTAAAGTGTACATTCTCCTTTACTCAAAGCCTTGTAGTTCGGGGACCACAAAAAGAGTGAAATGCTCCAAGATGCAAACCAAATTGAAGTACTTGCTCTCAATGTAATTTGCCTTATTTCTTGAACACGTTCAGATACCTGGTAAAACAATGTCAACTAAATTGCCAATTAAATAAGGCTGGAGTGGAAAATCTACACTTACAATTTAATAATCACTTAATTCTTTTCTTGGTTCAATTACCCTCCTCATCCATTCAGGTTACTGAAAACAACTTCATCCTGCAAGCAATTATCTTCAAGGATTTCTTTCACAAGAGAGAAATTCATGATTTCATACAATCAATTTCTTTGCAAGAATGCTATGGACAACCGACCCATTTCTGATTTTTTTTTATCACAAAGAGTAGGGTTCTTACAAATTTCCAGCTCTGCAAAAGGTTATTTGGAAAATACTGAATGAGCAGCCATCTTAAAACTCAGAATTATCCCTCAAACCCTAATCCAGGCAGGCTCAAACCCACCAGCTTAACTTGGAAACTAACAGAACTTTTTTACACGGACCAAAAGATAATTCAAATTTGAAACTGCTTGCTGTTTGTACACTTGTTATTTGTCAGACTAATTCATCCATTACTATACAAATTTAAGGATTTACGTATAACTAAAAGATCTATCACCTCAGACTGCATGGGTACCACGTCTATAGTTTTGTAATCTTTAGATTGATGGTGTGTGCCTCTACCAAATCTAAACATGGAGCAGGAAAACATCAAGTGGAAATTGATGAGCGATATTTCTCCATTCATTCCAAGGGAGATTAGTAATATATAGATAGCCACCCTAGGATTTGATTCATGCTTGTTATGAGCATTATTTTCTCTTTCCCAAAATGCTTGGTGAAAACTGATTATGCATTCAAGTGGGATTAAACATCAGTGGAAATCTATTAATTCCTTCAAAATTTACATTTGAATATGCTCAGAAATGGGCTGTGAATAAGCATGCAGACCAATTACAATGAATCCCTGCATCAGAAGAAACCTTGAACTAAACCCAGTCATGTTCTTGATGATGTTCACCTTCAACATCAAATTAGGTCAGAATTCACCTCAAATCCAGGAAAACCAAGTTAAGACTGATGTAATTACAGAAGGCTTAAAAATTATTTTTTGAATAACTTTCTCAAGGGTCAAAGAATTTTGAACTGTATGCAATCATAATCCTTTACGATTACCGTGAGATGGTCTAGTACCCAGACCTCACCCCACTGGACTTTGTATCTTGCTAATAAAGTAGCATGTTTAGTTTCTACTGTTTTTATGGGTAAGATTAGCAATCAGAATTTGTGTTAGGAATAATTTTGTACAAAATTTGAAGGATTCACCATATGAAGATTCATTTTCGGGCCCCACAACACAATGTGTTGTGTGGGCTCATGTTATACCACAAATGGGTGGGCAGATGGACTGGCAGATGGGCAGGCAGATGGGCATCAAAACTCCACTCTACAGACTAAACAGATTACTCAATGAACTTCTAACATGGCTCGGTGATAGAACATAATGAAGTCATGTGCTGTATACTTTTTGGATAGGTTATGAATATTAATGAGCTCATTTGCATATTTTAATAATAAGGCAATAATCCACTCTACAGACTAAACCAATTACTCAATGATCTTCTAATGGGGCATGGTGATAGAAGATAATGAAGTTATGAGCTGTATACTTTTGGACAGGTTATGAATATTAATGAGTTCATTTGCATATTTTCAATAATAAAATTTGTGCTAGGAGTTTTTTTTCAACCACCCTTCTATCACTCTCCTTGTTAGCTCCAAAGGAGCTTTCCATCGCTAGCCTGCTCATTTCAAAAGACGATATCTGTATACATCTACATTTCACACATTAAAGGGGCACTTACATCTTTTCTGATTTCTCTAACAAGTGTATAGAAAGCATCATCCTGTAAAACAAAGAAACAAAAATAGAAATAGTACGATTAGTCATACAAAGAAAACTACTATCAAATGGACTACTTCAAAGCTACATCCTAGTTTTCTTTAAAGTGACATGAGATTTTTTTGAGGATACAAATTTATATCAAATTGCACTTGATCGGTTGTAGACCACCTACCGAGAATGTTTCGAAGGTTTATTGAACAAACGAGCCTGAAAGAAAACCGCAAACCTTGTTTTGAACTTGCCTGCTATCCTAATCGTCCCTATAGGAAACCATGCTTTTAATTTTTGTCGTACACAACAGAAAATACTAAATCATCATCTTATTACATAAATATGGCGTATTCGGTTTATTCACTTCAGGTGTGATCTAATACATTGGTAAGCATTCCAAATATGCACAAAACCTGGGTTGAAAAAAAATTGAGGGCGCTTCTCTCTGGAAATGCCCTCATGTCTCTTTAAATAGGTTATCAATATATAGGTTACATTGAAAGCCCACATGTACTAACCCACAAAATTTAACCCAACAGACTGATCTAAATTGTCTGTCTGAGATCAACATCCAAAGGGGAAACCTTAATAAGTCAGTCACATGTGGTCGTAATAGATAAGCTCATATAAATTCATTCCTGCCCAGGTTTTTTTTCTCAGAGGATTGGGATAGTAGTGAACCTACCAATTGAGATCCAAAGGGGAAACTAAGGCAATTTGTTCTTTTCAGATGCCCAAGATTAAAATTTTACAATTAGTATTGTGTCCACAATTATTTGCTGGGAGTGAGAAATATACCCCTTCTCCTAGTTATGCCTCTAAATTAGGTTTGCATGACACATTTGACCGAAATTGGCCATGCGTTTTGAACACTCGGACACCCAAAAAAAGGGTGGAGGCGTCACACTTTTCCCTGTGAAAACTTGGTATTCTTGTCATATCGTTGCAAGTACGAAGATAATTGAAGTGATTTTAGTCCCATGTAATTCTATACAACTTAAGCCCGACAAAAATGTTCTCCAAATCATCTGAAGAATGTAACCTGGGACGTATTTATCCAGCAATATTTCAAAATTAATTATATTGTCTGGAAAATGGATGGGAATTCAAATATGAGTTTTTTTTTTTGAGGTATGGGTTAAAAAGTTGTGCTGAAACGAATTTAAATGTTGGATCACCCTGTAAGAAAGAATTCCTAAACAGAAGCGAATTACATTTTACCCAGTTGTTGTCCAAATAAAAATGATCTGTAATCACTATGAGACTAGTAAAATATCAATACCTTGGGCACAGTCTAGTAGCTTCATTCACCAACTGTATTTAGAAAATACGCCCTTGGTTTTGGGTCTGAAATTATGATACCCAGATACACAAGGTCAGTTCATAGCAATGGATGTACAAGTACAACCCACTGAACTGTGTCCTTTGTGGATGAGAATATTGTAACTCATAGTGAATTAGTTTCAATTGACAAATTTAATCCTTCTTAGTATCCTTCTTTCCCCAGCTCTACAGTATTTACCCAGCTATTTCAGTCTTTGCACAACAGGGAGGGCTCCCGAATGGATGCAATATGAATGGGAGCATTTTCACAACAGTTCAATAAGCCGATTCACGATCTCAGATTTTCAAGAGCATTGTGGGTAATATCCGACAATTTTTTGTAGATTAAACAAAACGAGGCCGGACGCTACAATGTCAATATGGTGAACTTACCGTGTTCACAAAAAGATCTCTTACTGGTTTTATGAATTCATGCGGTCTCAATTCCTTCATGACAGGTTATTAAATACAGTGACTATGACATTAACACATGAAAAGGGATAAACCTGCTTTAAAAACCCGAGTTTAAGTAATTTTTGTGAAAACCTCAAAAGTTCAAAAGTCAGAAATTGTTACAAGTCCGCCCGTTTGTTTATCTACAAAAAGATCGTCGGATATACCCACAATGCATCTTGAATCTAGATCGGGAATCGCTTATAGATCAATTCTTCTAAACAAACCAATTGCCCTTACAGAGGTGAATGCAGTGTTATTGCAACCCCCTCATAATTAATTCCAATGGCAGTTCGATTGTCCTAAGGTCAAGAGTGAATAGTACTTACTGAAAATACAAGAATAACAACATTGTCTTACCCACTCCCTGTTTGTCTTAGCTGACGTTCATGTATGGGAGAAATACACTCTTTGCTAGTGCCGCTTGCCTGTACTGTCTACTGTCCAATCGGGGTTAAATCTATCTTGTTTCCAACCACTTGAAAAAAGAACAAAATGCATGCATTTAGAGTGATAAAGTGTTACGCATTTATAGAGGACCTTGTAAACGCAATTAAATCTCAAAGAGCTTTACATTTCTTCACTGTCACCAGGAGATAATGAATCTCACATAGTGAACATTTGGCAGCGCCAACGAAAGTGCCAAACAGCTTCCCCATTTATACAGGGTGAAGTGAGACAAGTGACTTTTAAGAGCAGAATATGCTTGTCCCTCAAGGGTTCGACCCACAACAATTAGAGCATAAGTCAACGAAAAGCGCCAACAGCTCCCCATTATTACCACGGTGAGTGAGACATGGGACTTTGTTCTAAGAGCAGAATATGTTGGCCCTAATGAGGTTTTCGGAACCCACAACTTTTAGAGCATAACTCAAAGCGCAAGTGTTAGGCTAACATGAAGGTCATATATTTCAAGCATTCCAGCTCCTTATGGGAATAGCATAAGTTTCCCAGGGAGGTTGATAATTTTGTAAAATTGTCCCACAGAGGTTTACTTTCAGAGTTAGAGTGTGTTTTTCGATCACCTTTGGAACCCCCGCCCCCTCCCCATTTACCAGAAAGTATTATAATTGATAGCAGATGAAAGGCCGGCTGTATTTTTCTCCTATTAGCACAGTAGTAAATATACCCTTGTAGTGTGCATTTTTCATCTACTATCAAAACGCAAGTGTGTTCCCACAATACTTGGTTGTAAGTGATGCTCGTGCCAGGCCTCCATTATCAAAATAAGACTGGATACACAACAATCAGAAAGCCTTAATAGTCAGGAGGAATTTTTGGCCACAGGGTGGAAATGGAGTACAGACTTTTTCTATTGATTGATTTTTGTCCATGATGACCTAAGCTAATAATTTCTGGAGGGTGCAAAATTTCGTTTGCAGTGGCCATTTTCTAGAAATCAATATGGCCGCTATCCACTCTCAAATTCATTCAAATGGCCATAATTTTATGCACTAGATCCAGGTTTTAAAGCACGAGGAATCTTTGGACCGGTTATTGACGTGAATTGATCACAACATTACCACCAATCCAACTATGGCCACCTAAAACTCAATATGCCCTGAAATATTCAAGTGACCATAACTAATCAAGTATTGTGATAGAGGCATAATCTCTGCCTTCTATACCCAGTAGGAACTCATATTGACATTTCATAGTGTGTGACAAGCTTACCAATCAAGATGGAGCCAAATATGGCTGCCTTTTTTAGATCTTTAAAACCTACGAATTGTCTTATCATATTATACTGGCCGTCATTTTGAATTATTGTAGTGGGATTGTCAAAACAATATACCAGAGCATAGGTTATGAATGCTCAAAGACATACATCTGCATACTTTAATTAAAGTTGATCATCATTTTGGGTTTGTTTTTTTTAACTCAATTACAATACAGATCTATCGTAATTTATTAGTTTTAAAGAAGGTAAAGGCAGCCACATTGGCCTCCATCTTAACATTTTTGCAGGTTAAAGAAAACATTCCTGATTAAGAATGTCAAATGGCAAAAATAATTATACCATAACCTAATTTACCACCTTTATAATAATTAATTAGTTGATTTTTTTTGGTAACTATTATAATACACATATAATGGAGTTTTACTATTTTTAAGGCGGCTGTATGGCTTGCATTTTGAATTTTGAAAATGTCCATTACAGAGAATGCCAATTAATGGTTTTGCTAGTGCTCAAACTACATGTTATCCAGAAGTGTAAAGAATAAAGCATGCATATTGACACTGGAATTAAGCCTTAAACTGCAAATGTGCAGAACACTTGACGTGTCCGGTATGGTGGAAATGCAAATTCTAGAGGTGTTAAAGTAACAACTGCAGTAGTGTGATACAATTTTAAACAGATTTGAAACACCTGCGAACATATTTTAGGTTGTTCACAGATTCACGGTAGCGTAAAAGGTTTATTTATAATGGAGGTGTTGGTTTAATATCAATTTTAATGATTCCGAGAGCATATTGAACCTTTGAGCAGCCATATTGGATTTTTGTGGCAAGTAATGATAAAATACATTAACCAAACACTTTCAGTGCTAACAACACCAGAGTACTGGAAATATTTGGCTTTTCTGAAATACTAAGGGATTATTAGTGATTTTGGACATGGTGGCAGCCATATTGGATTTTTAAAAAGGCCACTGTAACAAGTTTGCACACCCTCCAAAAATTATTGGCTTAGGTCCTAATGAAATAAAATCTATCAATAGAATAAGTCTGTGTTCTCCATTTCAATCCTTCAGGCTGTGTGCCGAAACTTCTACCTGACTATAACTTCAGGACAATGCATGAATAAAAGCCTGTAAAAACCGTTTTGGTGCATGAAGCTGTGAATTATATAAACAGCAAAAAAACTGTAAAAATCTCATTAAAATTCATCGTCCACCAAATGCATGTGTCTTCTGCCGTCACGGTTTGTGAAGGGGGACAAAGGTCACGCACCCATGGGACATACCCAAGGACCATAGTATCCAAGGATCTGGATCTGCGGAAATACTCCTGATTGAAGCCAAGCGAGAGGGATAGGTGTGCATATGGTTAAAGTTCTTATTGGTGCTTGATGCAGTTTAGCTGAATTTATGTAGCACGCCATGGCCGAATTGAAGGGATGTTATGTCCCGTTGACTTACTGTGTTCCGAGAGCGAAATCCAGTCGTTTATGTTTGTGGGAAATATGATTGCAAACATAAAAGGGTTTCCCTTTTGCCAGTGGTGGTCATGAAAAATGTCTTTAATTGTATGTGGAAACAGTGGGCCAATTATGTTTGTGTTAACATTTGCACACAGAAGCACATACACACACACACACACAACCAAAACAAATCCCATGTGCCAATGCTTCGCACATGACACAAAAAGCAATCCCTATGATAAAATCCAAACAATTTTGGTGATGAATTTCCAGGTACTTTCCAATTCAAAGAATCCTGTTTGAAATCTAATTAAACCCTAGCCTTGTTGGCCAATGTGACAATTCAAACCAAAGATAGGTATCATGATCAAGTGTTAATACTTTCATAGTCATCAACACGCTGGCAATCATTGGTTCATTTTCAAAAGTGTTCCATTTTCAATAGCAAGTGTTTATATTCCCTTCAGTAAACAAGCGGCGAAAGCTTTGACAGTGCACGCCAATTTATTGCAACTAGCAATTTTTTATCCAGATTAATGTATAATATCAGCTAGGTATGCTGGATAGATTTTGTTGACGATTTCATAGGTATGGGTAATGGTTGACATCAACGTGTGTTGGAGCAAAATTTCGATGTCTTAACAAACACTGCAACTGGAGCAAAATAGGTTTCATCGCATAGCGGCAGTTATATAGATCGTGTCTGCTGTTTTATTCCTATCAACGTATTTGGTTAAGTTTACAACATGCTCATCTACTGCCAGTTTGGATTATGTGCCATACTGGTCTCAGGATGGTCTTGTATTAGTAGGTTGCGCGTCTGATGAAAAACACACAGAGCCTGCCATTTTGTACTTTGCTATATTTTTGTGAGAGAGAGGAGAATTGGAGAATTATAAGATAATGCAAATGAATAGTTGCCATGTTTGTAAAGTAGTTGTGGTCGAGGAGTATGGCTTGATTCTGCGGTCTAAACCTTGCAAAACATATATGCTAATTTTATTTTTTTTTTTTTTAAATATATATATTTTTGAGATATGTATAATAATATTATGACTTCAATTTCTCCATATACATTTCGTACATTGAATTATTTTGGAAATGTGCAAAATTGACAAGCAATATTGACAAATTGATGGCCAAAATGTTTGTTTTCATTTTTTCTTTAGGATTTATAACATTGATTTTCATTTTGAATGGATGCAAATGCAGTGTACTTCAAGAATATTTTTTTTTGGATGATGTCCAAGGCCAATTAGTAGTAGTGTGAAAATATTGCACCTAGGCCATTTAACTAAAATCTGGTTATAACTAAAACCTAATTAAGAAGAATTACGGACCAGACCATTTGCCTAGATTTTGACTTTTTCAGTTACCAGTGACCCTGTAGTGTATCTCATTTTATTACAGAGTGTACATAGCTGTAAAAACCCTGACCTGAGGTTCCTAAATTAACTTAATATTATTTGGAATGTTGAATTGAAAGACTTGAACCATTTCACTGTCACCTCTTTTGCAGATTGCAAACTTCCCTAATATTCTAAGAAAAACTATTCCACTAATTTTCCACCCCAAGACTGGGGTCATCTTAACCATTACAACACATCGCTGTAGTACACACCATAAAACTAGAGTAAAAGAACCAAGTCACTCGGATCATTGAATAGTGAGACAGCACCACAACAGTTTCTTTAGAAATTATTAGGTTTGTACATTGATTGAATCAGATCATTAGATTCTTCAAAATAATATCCATAATATCTTGATGTGGTCAGTTCTCAATGATTCTTCTAGTATTCAAAGGTTTTAAGTAGATTGGATGAGTGAAATTTAGGGAATGTGGATAATTGCTACACATTAATAGATTTTCCTTTTGAATATGAAAGGAATGTGTATAAGAAAGTTGTGTGAGATCGGAGATACTATACAGGAGTGAGACATGGTTGTCTAAGCAAAAATGAGATGGTGATTTTGAGGACAGAGAGAGATGGTGAGAGCGCTTGATGGATATGACGATGACTGAAGACTGGATGCGATGTTTGGGTGCGCCATGGATAGTTTTCAGACTCCAAATTTCCAAATCTGCTTCTTTCTAAATTACTTCTTCACTTCTTTGAATTTTGGGATGAAAGTCCAACACACTTCTACATGTTGTCAATAAGGCCACACTACTTAAATACTTTCTAATAAGTAAATCGATGTCAACCTAGATTATGGAGTTTCCTTCTGAATTGGAAATTGTAGTTTGTTAAAACATATTTATGTTAAATAGTTAGCCTTAGTTTGGCATTTTTAAAATTTGGGAATTTAATTTTTAAGCGGTTTTTATAGATATGATATGGTGCCCTTGGTGTGGGCAGTAATGTTGCCCCTTCTCCTTTGCAAAATTGCTTCCTGTATTATGTGGGGATTGATTGGTTCAGTACTTGGCTGTGATTTGGATAATTTTGCGGCAATGTAATCAAAAATTAATATTTATCCGAATGGCAATCCTCCGATACTATAAAAGTGCATTTGTTTTGGCCCAAATTAGCAACTTTTGAGATACATTTTCTGCATAATTTTGTTGACAACTAAACAATGTGAAACACCAAGATACCCATGCAGTGTACGCTACTAAAAAAACCTTTGCCTTAAAACCTAAATTTTAAAAAATTAAAAAAAACTTAAATAAAAGGTTGTGAGCCTATTAAAAAAATAAACAGCATATAAGGAAGCACCACAACTGTTTTCAGTTGATTAATCACGACAAAATTGTACAAATTTCAAATGAAACCAAATGTGTTTTGTAATATTACAGGCCAAAGGGAAAAAATAAATGTGTGGTCTCAGAAACTGTGCATTTTGTTTTACTTGGTTTTTTAGCCCATTATTTTTTAGGTTTTACCCTCAATTGATTTTCAAGAAAACAAAATAATGAAAATTCAGTCAAAAAAATGATAAAAAAGTTAGTTGTCAAAAATGCATATTAATTTTTTTTACAAATCCCACCTTTGGCATTAAGCATTTAAAACAAGAATAGTCTTTTTTTTAAAAGGAACAACCATCGCTTAGCGAGGATGTTAGTACTTAATATGTAGTGTAAATACGTGAGATCATAGGAAAACCCTCTCAATTAGATTATTATAACCACAAGTATATATTCAGGACATCAACCATACTCATGCATAACCTTTTTTAAATGAAGCCTTATACAGCATATCCATTTATAGTGAAGTTCAGCAATGTGGAAAAACATGTGGGTATAGTTTATCATTCAATAGATTCTAAAGATTTTAACCACAGTGTCTATTGCCCGAGATTAAAATTCAAACTTAAGGGAAACAGGTTTTAAAACAAGGCTTGTCACTATGAGGCAATGAAGATCAATAGCCACCAGTTCAATAGCTTTCATTCACCAACTGTATATTTAGAAAACACACCATGAGTTTTGTTGTATATTAAATGATACCTAGAATCACAAGATCATTCATGTCCCATGCATGGACAATGTACAACCACTGAACTGTGCCTTGGTTGATGAGCCACATTGTAACTATTACGTGTGTGTTATCTGCATGGGCATTGTACACACAATGGAATCTCAAGACCATGGGTCAGATAGAATCCATTACATTTTCAATGAAACTGAGAAAGTTATCCACTGTGATTGGGTTGGTGTCATCCAATCAAAAAGTTTGTGTTTCTAGCTGATTAGGAAATGTAAATGAATTTCCCAGTAGGGCATATTACCACAATAAAATAATTGGAACCAGAGGACTTGTACGCTACATGAGACAACCACCAAACTCTGTGCATGACTGTAATATTCTGCAACATCCTTTGCATTGTGAAAATATGCTCTGATATTGCTAGGGTAACTTGCAATGGTGTGCTTTAATCTACTTCGATTTTTACATTTCGATGGAAAAAGAGGCACCATTTCGCATTTGCTTTTTTTTCACATTTTTTTCCTGAGGGACACTCGTTTTGCCTACAGACTCCCCAAATATGAACATGTATGCATAGCACTTCCTCCCCCCAAATAAACAAGGAAAATATAAAGCCAAAATGCCAAATCCAAGTCAGCGGCTGTAGTCACAGGGTTGTGTATGTGTTGGATGTTCTCGTCGTACCATAGATAGTAGTTTTGACTTTCCTGCATTGAAAATTTAAGTCTATATACTGAAGCTTCTCAATTACATATGGTGCATATTGCACCATAATAACAAAGCTGTTTTATATCTGAATATGAATACTTCACCCCAAATGAACCAGCAAGTGATGGTAAAACTTCAGGCATATAATAAGCTGCTATTTACCCAATCTAGCATATGAAACCAGCCATTTTGTATTAAGTAAATGCACTATACCTTAGTTGTGTAACTTTTCAGGTTTGGGAATTGTTTCACAAATGGTACCCTGCAAAAAAATATTTGCACTCGCAAACCAATCAAATATACTGAGAGTTTATACAATAATCAAATCATACAAGAGGTATTTCTAAATCCGGGCCATCTTTCTCAAGTTACAAAAGAGACATGACCAGCAGTAACCATTTTTATTCACTTTCAAACTTAAATTCTAGTTTAACTCTAGGTAAACATTTCATGTTTTACTTGAACTTACCTTGTTTTTTTTTCACCCACCTTTTACAACATAGCACATCATAAAGTTTTACATTAAAGATCCATGGCCCGATCGCTAATACCCTCGTCCCCAGAAGCCCCAGATTTTACCGGAAGTGGTCAACATTTGTGAAATCTTAGAGCCAAAGGATGTTTGGTTTGGAAGTTATTTTGGTCGACCAATATTAATTTTACACAGTACTCTATGGGGCTTACAAAATCATGTTTTTAGCTCTCGCATCAAAACGGATTGAAATATCGGCGCGAAACTTTGCAGATGGGATTTTGGAGTGAAGGCCAATATATTAAGATGAAAACTTCATATCCTTAAATCGGGCCATCCCCCCTTAAGTGGTTTCTATAGCACTTTTTAAAGACACATTGTTATCCTAGTGAAAAAAGCATTTACGCATGAATAGCAGGAATGAAATAATAACTGGTCCACCATCAACATGTAATCATGTGTTCACCACCTTTGTTTTTCCGGCTACAAGTAGATACAGGGAGGAAACACACAGTAATTTCCTTGCATAGGCCCTAGCTACTATGGACACCTTTCAGGAAAGACGGAAGTTGAATGACCCCATGTTTCAAATGCATGGCCAAGTGGTTATAGGCACAGGTTTTGCAAGGCATTTATTACAAAACCTTAAAAGGATCTGGGTTCGATTGCCAGGTGGTGGACCAGCTAATATTACTTTTCTATTTGTCTCAATTAATGACACCTATGGCATTGAACCAGGTCAGTTATTATATTGAAAATATTAACTATGATGATTATAAACATATATTTGCACAATAAAATCAAACACAAAATTGCGGATCTTATCCTACCCTTATGGGTCTTTAATTAAAGAATACACCAAGGGGGCCGGAACATTGTGATTCAGTAGGCCTATTATAGTGTAGGCAAAAATTGTTGTAAAAAATCTTGAAAAATATATTCCCTGGGAAGGACAGTTTGGGCGATTTTTTTTCCTTATCTCACCCGTTCACAGACAACCCAAAGGGCAACCATGTCTGGTAACATGTACTTCACTGTGAGTCCAGCTTCCTGTGATGTTAATGCAATTCCAGAAAATACTTTAAATGAATCCACCAATGCACCATGTTCGGGAAACTAATATTGGTTGAGGTCACGTCCTCGCAAGAAAACCCCAAAAAAACCCACACTTCAAGTTCTTTATTAACGCCATGAAAAGTTAGCCCTTAAGGGTTTTTTTTTTTTGACATTATCTTGAAATGTCTGTGATTCTTAGAATTCTTAAGCATTTTGTATACCAATACTGCAGGGATATAGCTCAGTGGGCGGTGGTGGGCAGCAGAGCCCACTACTCGCTTCAGGCGCCCACCACCCTACACTCTAAACACCATTTTTAACTCTAGATCCCACCACTCAAGAGCAAACTACTGGGACATTTTAATCATTTTATGCAAAATTGTGACAATGGTTAGGCATAACATTATTAAAATGTGTCCACTTTTGTCAAATGACACCCACCACTAAAATGTGCTCTAGCTCACCCTGCAATACTGGTATGTGTGAAGTATCAGTTAGCCTCAATGCTTTATGTAGGAATGGCTAAACCGCCCTCTGTCTCACTCCCAGACCTGGATCCCTAAACAAGGCCAAAACAAAAGGTTACAAGTCAAAAAACATGATTTTTGCAGTGTGAATTTTTCAATAATATGAATCATTCTTAATTTTGTAATTTCTGTAGCGTGGAAAGTGTGCATTAAATACTAATAAACAAGGACATATCTTTAGAGCACTGGTTCAAGATATGAGAATCTCATAATCATTTTAAAAACACAATGGAAAATTTTCAAATTGACTTATCCTTAAAAAAATAATCAATTAAAAAAGGATCGTTTTTTTTCCCTTGTGATTAATATATCCAGAAGTGAGGGGTGAGCATTTTCAAGTTGATATGTTAAAAAACCCATGGGATCAATGAAATGCTTCATGGTGAATGAGTCAATCAAGCTGAATTACAACATTTTTTTCCTGGGAAAAAACATGAGATCCAAGAAAAGGTACTTCTTTAAATAAACAGCCAACTGGCATGGGATCTAGTGAAACTGGTTCAATAGTATAAACTAGTCAATTGACCTGTTTGTCTTACTGTTTGAGTCATCATGTGTGCCCAGCATAACAATACTGTCAAGGAAGAATGAGAGGAAAAGGCCATCACCAAGATGTTGATATAATTTACATTACTGGATCCAATGGGGCACACACTTACAACAGCCTATACAAATATTGTAATTTGATTTTACTACATGGAAACATTTGTCAAGGTGTTTCGGTGTTATAATTACTGCCATATATTGGCCCTCCATCATGCTCTGGGAAGGGGTTACCAAACCTAAAAAATTGACATGCATTTGCTCACTGTAAATGTGAAAATGTGTGTAGAGCAAAAATTGTGTAGAGCAATTATGATGACCCTACGTGACCCCTGCATGACCTTTGAGCTGCTCATCTGTGACCCCACATAAGACCCCTGGTCCAATGGAGAGGATACAAAGTATGAATTGACACACCTCCATCACTGAACTAAAAGGACGCGCGACCCAGTAGTTGATGAAAAAAGTGTCATTCCAAAAAAAAGAGTGTGAAAAAGTTCCAATCCCCAAGATTTATTGGGCAATTACACGGCGCGCAAGATTCCAGATCAGATCCAGATCGGATCCCAGATCTTCGTATCAGTTTGCATCTACAGGGCAACGGCCGCCAAACTGATCCAGATCTGGAACGCGTACAGGTTGTGTACACGCTTGGTTAGGTCGCTGGCACTTCAAGCACGTACTTTTAGGTTACGTGTAAAGTATTCCTCGATTACAAAGGTTACGCGTAGCATTATGTTCACCTTACGCTTCGAAAAGGCGCTGTACTTTCGCACCCACTGCGCCGTTTTGGCAGATGAACGAGTTCTTTGAAAACGGTCGGCAGCCTGATCTGGATCTGGTGATCTGGACATCTCGGGTTTGTGATGTGATGCCGCATCAGATCTGGATTGTGCCCGCGCCGTGTAGATTGCCCCAATGTGGTCTCTATAGCTGTTACCAGAGATGTTATTGGGTGCCCATGTGTTCACAATTGGTGGTCATTTAACTTACTGACATATGAATGGTATAGTTCACTAATAGTATGGGCTTAATTTGGCTTGGTGATTTGTAGTACAATTTTTTAAACACAAGGCAAACACACAACTTGCAGTCACACAGTAGCATTTTGAAACTAATTTTTTTTTTTTTTTTTTTTTTTTTTTTTTTTAAATAATTTAATATAATCGAGCAATTTAGAAAGTTTTTGCATTTCTTTGCAAAATGTTCAATTACACTACAGCAGCTAAACTTAGGGTCACCTAACTATGAATAAAACCATGACACAATGACACGGCACACCCAAACTAAGCCCACAGAGAAGATAACTCCTGGTACAAGCAACATACTCAATGTGATTCAAAATTATTTTAAAGTAGTGTACGATTGACATTTAGACTTATACTACAGTTGCTATGCTATTATATTGGGGATTAGAAACCCTAATGACAAGTAAGGGTTTCTCTGCGAGAGGCTTTACTGCGATCATTAAACGCACCTTGCCTATGATTGGAAACAGGAAAAGGGGGTTTTTAGCACTCATCAAAGGGTTTCTGTTTCCTGAGTAAGGGACTCACTGAGTTATCACTTTCATCTAATATAGGTAGCAGGTAACAATGAATTGAAGGGAACTCTTTTTTAAAAAAAAAAAAAATATGCCCGCCCACCCAGCTTTTTAAAAAGTAGGTCTCAGACAAAGTTTCTCAATAAAGGAAAAAAGGGCTGCTAAACTGAATTTTCTTCAAAAAAATTAAGAATAGGATCATAGAGCCCCAGGAGGTGGCCAAGCATCTAGCACGCTGAATTAGTGATCCAGCTCGCCATCCGAGATCTTGGTAGGATTGAAATTTAGCCAATTTAGCATTAACTGACCTCCGAAATATAGGATAAAAATATAAAAATGTTTTTGGAAACTTTGAAAAAATGGTGGGCAGATATGAAAAGGAGCGATCTAAGAATGTGTACTAATAGAGCCTTAACCCTGTCTAACCAAGCTTTTTTTTGTAACACGGGTTTACCAAGGGGGTGGTTTACCACCCACCCTGCGAGTCGGCCAAAAATTGGCATTTTCCACAGAAATAGGGGGACGAAAATCCCCCCCAATTTTGCGCTTTAAAAAACTTAGGAATATCGGATTTTCATGTGGTTTTAAGCTCTAAATGATGTAAAATTGGCTAGTTTTACATAAAAACATGGAGTTTTTGTAGAGCCATACTGTGCATACTATTTTCAAAAAAAAAATGCACCATAAAAATATCCTTGGGTGGCAACCACCCAACCCCCACCATTCGACTTTGACGGCATTACCCTAACACCGGGTGAAGGTGACTACGTCACATTGTTTTTTGATACAATGACTGGAGAAAAGGATGAGAGAACGAGAATTACCTAGAAGCTTTTTACAAAAGTTTTTGGGCATTTTAGCGCCCGGAGCGGAAGTATCACTGGGGGGTGGGAAGACGAGGGTGTAAAACAACATAGGCACTATACAGCCCAATTAATTGGTGTATTTAAAAGGTACGTAATAAGATCATAATGAGCCAATCCACAGCTGTTTGACCCCATACAAAATATCTCTATTTTAGATCATTTAAGCAGCAGCTAACTAACACAATTTTGAACAACGGATATAAGTAGGACATGGCAAGAGCTAAAAAAAAAATCTCGCCACAAATTCACAGGACCAACCATTTGTGGGAATCTTGCCATCTATAGTCGGGGACGGATAGCCGACCCAATGCGCGTATTGGTCAATCAGCGCGGCGCGGACTATGATTGGTTTGAAGTGTAGTATGGCGGGGCATGTTCGAACAAAAAATGATTTTTAAAATGTCAAAACAGCCCAATTTTAGTTGGGGGTTGTTTCGACACACGGGGACACAATCATTCAGTAAGTTAAACTTTCTGTTTCAATAAGTTTAAATGTCACAGATTATGTCACGGCCGACATTTGTTTTCTACACCGTCAAATTACGTCAGACGCGCGATTGGTCGCCTTATTCCTGTCCGCCGGACTATAGGCCTACAAAGGTCATGATTTGTATGTTATAGGGCCATTCTTCTGCCCCCTTCTCCGAAAAAAGAACATGGAAAAACCATTTGGCCCGCGATGTGAAAATTCATTAAAATTAAACGTAATATAATAGTGGACTAATAATCAGCAAAATCAGGGTTGTCAAAAGTGTGTCGCGGGGATAATTTTTGTTTTATTCTGGTTTTGTCATAAATAA
This sequence comes from Ophioderma brevispina, assembly GCA_023653785.1. Taxonomy (NCBI): domain Eukaryota; kingdom Metazoa; phylum Echinodermata; class Ophiuroidea; order Amphilepidida; family Ophiodermatidae; genus Ophioderma; species Ophioderma brevispina. Next base: position 73,312 of record JAMKCH010010113.1, read on the forward strand.
ATGAGGACTTTCCAACCAGCTGTGATCAGAGAGATACTGGAAGAAAGGTAATTGTCTGGAAGGGGTTAACTGTAGCACAATATTAGTAACCAAAATTGAATTATACAAGAAAAAAAAATGATACACATTCTACAGGTGCCATTCCCCAGAAAAAGCTCATCTATCATGTTATTCATAACAAATTATTGAAAGGGCCTAGCTACTGCCCAGTCATAGTTTAGAAAACAAATGAAGTGTACACTAACAATCCGGTCATCAAAGCAGTTAATTAGTGGTTAACAATGGACTGTGAGTAAATGGGCTTCAATGTAAAAATATTGTCTTTAGAAATTGCTCATTTGATTATTTTTCTCTTGCCCTCCCAACGGTGTGAGAAACCAAAAATTGTGAATCTCAGATGGGCACAGTAATTAAAGGGGGTTTAAGATGGTTTTTTAGTGATCTTTAAAGTCAGTTTAAGAAAACTAATAAGCGTGTTTCTATTGAACAGACGGTATTTATCCAGATAAAAAAATATCCGGTTGATACTGAGAATGGCCATAGTGCCAAGTTTCTATTGAGCAGCATTTTCTGGAAAATGCGACCAACCGTCACGGACTGATTTACCAGCTAAAGTCATTTGCACAAGTCAAACGCACTGCATTATGGGTTGTGACCTTGCCGAACTGCCATCGCAAAATGCGCAGAAATTAACGCTTTATAGTAGCCTCTGTTGTCCAAACAAAGCCGAGCAGGGTCCATTTTCGAGGCATTGTAAAATGTTTAAAAAACATCAAAATTCTTAAACGGTGGTTCAAAATGTAATCCCCTAGTGCAGCAAGATCAGCGTAAATGACAAAATGCGTTGCTAACGTCCAACATTGCTGCGCATGCTGGGACGGGGTTAATTGCTGCGATCATGTGACGTCAATTTCCGGTCTTTCGCCGGTATGTGCACTCTATCAGAACGCTTTGTGTTTCTTTGCATTTAACCGGATCATTCTCTGGGCATTATCACCTTTCCGCAAACCAAGAATAAATACCGGTGGAAACTTTGTTGGTATAAGCAAGAAAATGCAGAGTGTAAGACGGGTTTCTATTGAGCAATTTAAATCACTTTTCTGGTATTAAACCGGAAAAAATAGTCCCAAATAGAACACACTGTAAGAGCGGAAATATTCTATATGTGGACAGGACTTCATTGCTACATATCACAATTCAGTTTGTTTGTTTGTGCAAACTAACCACTTCATTACACAAAATGATTTTTTATCGCCATTTTTTGGAAATTAACCGACTTGAGAACAAGAAGTTCCCAAAAAGTACTTTTTTTCACCAGGAGGTAAGTTACAAAAATGACCTAATGTCTGATTTTTGTGCTAGTACTAAAATTTATTCTTGATTATTACCTTTAATGATATCAGTTAAGGCCCCCTGGGTGTTTTCAGTAAGGGGGGGGACCGTGCACATTTTTACTTCAGAGCCATTTTGACCGCCATTTTGTTTTTTCTGAGACAGCATTCAAGATCTGACCTGCGTTTGGAGGACAAAATGAGGTGTGTTTAAAAAACTGAAGTTTCAAGAATTTTGAATGAAACAACTTTTTCTGGGGGAAATTTTGTGTAAGAAACTGGAAGATCTGGCATTAGAAATGCAAAATTACCCCCCCTTAATGCTCCACTCAAAATACAAACCTTCATGATTTCCGAATAGGGAAAAAAGAGGAAAATATGCAAAACTAGGAGAAAAAAAACAATAATTTTACTGAAACCTTGGTCAAGAAAATTATAACCATAGTAAACACAAGTAAGGGGTTATTTTGGCATGGGAATATGTTTAATCACTGTATTAATTCATTCTGATCCTAAGTCAGCTAGTTTATCTGTGGTATTTTAGGTGGATTCGGTTTATAGATATAGATGCTTTTGTAATTAATGACCTTTTGCCGGAAGGAAAAAAAAATGATGATAAAAAATTCAAACTCAAAAATGAGGAGTAGCGTATTTGGTCTAAATAAATATTAATTGTTGTAGGGGGAGGATGGCCTAAAACAAGTTCATGATTTTAAATCCCATAACCCCTGGAATTTTTGAGTTTGGAATTTTTGTATCAAATCGAAATAATTTTTCACGCCTTCGAAAATTACGGTGTAGGGTAACATTTTCATTAATACTATTTTTTTAGCAAAGAGCAGTCTGTTCAAGCCTTACACCTATGTTTTTGCTATTGCTTTCTGAACAATGACCAAAATGATATCTCTCTAGGGTATACCATTTTGAATGAGGCTTTTGAAGTCCGAAATTGACAAAACCTCAATTTTGCGTACAATTTTTCACTCCAACATACAATTACAAGAAGCTCTAACCAAAACGGAGGTAGTTTGAACAAGGCAAACTATTTTTTTAAGAGAGGTGACTATTTAACATTAAATAAAATATCACACCTTGTGCTTATTTTTTGTTGTAAGATATGGTCCTTCCAATAGACAAGCCAAATTTTTGTCACTCAAATGCCAAATTTTGGCCAAAATGCCAAAATATGGATTAATCTCTCAACAGTGTGTGATTTTCATCATTTTACAGTCCAAAATCGAAAACTGAAAATTTAATTTTATACCCTAGAAAACATTACACTCATCAATATTTTAGTTGTTTTCCACATCTAAATAATTTTTTCACACCCGTGTCCGCCAATCGCAGTCAGATCTTGATGCTGTCTTGTCCTAAAAGAAATCATTTTTTAACAACATGCCTTGGATGTAAAATAATTTCAAGTTTAAAAAATAATATGTAAGTGATTTGACAGTCGATATGATTTGGCACTGTTTTGACTTGCTATTTGGCCGCTATGAGCTATTCTGGGGAAATTTTAAAAATAGAAAACTAAATAACCAAATACATCGGTCCTTCCGACCACGTGTCGCCTGCCAGCGTGTTTGTAAATGAGAGTCCTCAATGACCTTTGCCCTTGGCATTGTGACTTTGACCTCCATTCAAACAAATGAGGGATAAAGTTGCACCTTATGACTCTATCAAGTTTGGTTCCAATTGAACTTCAATTTTTAAAATTTGAAATTGGTGACATTTTCATGAAACACTTTTCAGCTATTTACAACTTGGCCTCACCAACCTTTGACCTTGGTATGTGACCTTGACCTCATCCAGCAAATGAGGGATCCCAGTTGCATCATGACTCAAGTTTGGTTTAAATCCATCGAAGTTATGGGGACATGACGGGCAACTGTAAACCCTTTTTCATATCACAGCACAACAACAAACAGCATCAAACACCAGACAAACAGGTGGACAAAGTGATCCCTACGTGTCTTCCTGCTTTAAGGCAGCGACACAAAGGCAGGCAACACAAAGGTACATTTTGCATTTACATGTAGGTTTTTGGAATACACACTCTTAATTTGATTTTTTGGCCTAATAATAATTATGTATGTTAGATCTCTATGAGAAAGAATTAAATTGTTTGGACCTTCTCAATTTTCAAAATATGATTAATTTTCAAATAAAAGATTTTTAAAAATCATTCAAAATTGTAAAAAAAAAAAAAAAAAAAAAAAAAAAAAACACACACACACAAAAAATGTGATTAGGCATATTTTATACAGTGCTCTCTTGGTTTCTTCTTAAGATAGGTGGTCAAAGATGCTTAAACTCCCTAAAGATGTTCTATACAACAAATGCATTATAAATTCAACTTAATAATGAAGCACCTTCTGTTGTTAAGCAAAACATACAGACCAGGCCATGCACAAATCCTGATGACCAAATCGGACAAATGAAACTGAATCGACATTACATCGCCAGTTTCCGAACACATAAAACCCACAATTCTGGCTATCCACATCACAAAGAAAGATACCGCAAGGCATTTAGAGAGAGCATACTCAGGCTATGAGTTTTTGACAAATGCAAATATTACCATATGTTATATATGCCAACATTTGTGGTGATTCCGAGTGTCATTAAGAAGAAAACCCTAGTGTAATGATAGCAATGACTCTTTCATCTGCCATATCTATTGTCAGTTATTTCAGGATGGTGTGTAATATGTTATGTAGACAATGCATGGCCATACTCAGTAGCTTCATTAATGCAATCTTATACAGTTAATTCTATTCTATCTATTTTAATAAGGGCACTGATGTGAGCCATGCAAGATTTTCACCATGCCTATCTTCAAGACATTGAGGGATATAAATACATTCATTCAGGGCAATTAAAAACAATTACTTTGTTCTCTATTACCATAATTTCTGAGATTTGTTCATTGCTAATTTTTCCACATAAAAATATTTTTAGTGGTTTATTCATCATAATCTTTTTTTATTTATTTACTTCCAGGAGAGGAAAACCATTAGTAATTTTATTAAGGGATAGTATCATGTTTAGGTCCTTTGAATCACGGGCACAGTCACTGGTTATTTTTTGGGCAGTTTTTCTATCATGTGAAATTTTGCTTGTTGATTCGGGGGGCATGTGTCATACATGCCAAAATGCTTAGCACTAATCTAATTACTTTATATACTATGACTTCCTTACTTCATCAATCGTATACTACAATTAACAACTTGGTGCCATTTTTTGAAAAAAGTGCCCCAAACACACGCACTTCACCCTCATAAAGTTGCTTTACCGACAGGAAAACCATATAGCCAAACCAGTAAAATTCTGACACGAGCAATCACTTGTACAAACAGTAGATATTATTGGTGCATTATACTCAGATAGTTTCATTGCTAACAAGATGGACCACACATCAAACAATTTCCTAAATATATTCATTCATCCAGGGTGGACATTGCTTGTCAGCAGACAAATCAACTGGCAAAAAATGACCTTTGCTCTAGTTAAGGCGAATCGCTTGCTCGATTTCTCGCTGAAGGATACTAAACTGCACCTGCCGGCCCTATAGGTGCTTTTAACAATTCAGCCACGTAATTCATGTGTTTCCTAGATTTTGATATTAAAGAGATTCACCTACAATGAAAAATAAAGGGTGGTTACTTAAAATAACCGGATCGAAAGCCAAACATATTTTGTAGTGTATGATATAGCCAGTGTGATGTGCTGTGCTGTGCTGTTGTATTGCACTGTTCCTAAACGATTTGCTGTTTTTGCATTTCAATCATATTCATGAACATAGTTTAAATTTTCAGGCAGGCACCAAAAACAAAACTCATTGCGATGAATCACAGCATTGCATTGAATAGCAAAAAAGTTTGTTATTAGTTTATACAAATTAGCACAAAAAATCTTGCCGAATCAAAACATGATTTCATTTACAATTTGTTACCAACACACAAAGACGAAAAAAATCAAAAACAAAACAATTAAAACTAAAACACTTAACACGTGAAATAAAGATTTTGCATGTCATTGGAAAGAGATTTGTATTTCCTTTGATTACCACCAAATAGGCAGAATTATTTGGTTGTTATCGTTCAACCGTGTAAAAGTAAAACCAAATGTACTCGAGCGTTTGAACAGAATTGCGCATGCCACGCAATTATATACACATTGCGTTCTCGCATTGCCTTGTGCCTACATTATTCCCATATCAGTTGTTCACATTCTTATGAGGCCCACCTGTTTGGTGGTATAATATAGTTGTATTATCATTTTAGAGTATAACATTGTGAAGTTTCATCTTTGGGAAAGGAAATTGAATGAACCAGCCCTAATATTTTTACTCGTTGACGTCAAATAAAAATATTTAAAGCGTAATGGAGAACAAGGTAATATGTTAGAGGTTGATAATACTTAAAAACCATGGGTACTTCTTCAGCATCTTTTACTCTCTTGATTTGTTCCCTATATGATTGGGACATCTTCAAATGATTTCTCGTTGTTTACAGCAAAAAACCACAGGAAACCTTCTCGTCCTCTATATTGGTCTTCATTGCACTGAAAAAGTTTGCCAGAAAAAATGGGGAAAAAAAGAAAAATTTTAAGTGGAATTACAATCACAGCAGTGGCTATTTATCATGACATTTCAGGCTTTAAGCCATTACTGTATTAAGGATAACAAAAAAAAGGAAAATGAACAAACAAAACAAACAATCATCTGGGCTTCGATTACATGAGCCATTTTAACAGTTGACTTTACTTAGCATGTTGTTCATTGCCCAAGGAGACACTGGATGGATTTGAAGAACAGTGGTCCATTGCGTGTCCAGGTTTTATCGCACAAGTTGGTACTAAAGTGCAAAAATAGCGAGTCCAAATTGATGTAGAAATTTCATCAATTTATTTGCAGGAAGGCAGCAAGTAATGAAAAGCTGCCCCAATGATGGTGATTAAATGTGATATAAGCTCCACAAGTAGATAAGAAATTCTCCTTGTGTGAGTTGCAAGAAGGTCATAAGTGAAATAGCTGCCATGTGATACATCTGTTTGTGATGCCAGGTTTTAGGCAATGACGTAAATAAAATCGAGGACTGCTAGCGTACGATGTTATTTTGCAAACATTTGTTGTGGGGAAGAAATTACCCGAGATGCACTTCGAAATTCCATCAAAGAAACAGCTCTCACATTTTCGTAAATACATCAAATCAAGGCTAACAGTAACACAGCCCGTTCTTTATACGGGTGCAAGAGACTGACTCTCTTTACGTTCCAAAAGGCATGTAGAGACCAAATTGTTTCATCAAGGAGGGGAGGCAGGAGGGGGCGGACGGCTGTATGTTTCGACCTTAAAAAAACCGGCAAAAACTACATAATCAGAAAAGTGAATGGTCGGCCAGTCGGAGCATTCCATGATTCATCATCATCACTCACTCACTACGGCTCGAGTTTGGACCATTGTGCAATGTCATATCACCGATTTTTGCATCACAGTGGCAGGTAAAGACACCAACGGTCGCTAGATTAAGCTAAATTTGTGTTTGCAACTACAAAACACAAATTTTGAGAATGTCCCAAATTTCAGTCGAATTCTGATGGCTGTAATTTCGGAACTTGCACTCTTAACGCGTGCAAAGCGATCGTTCGCTCACAGCAGGGCAGCTTCACAACACAAAACACAGTCTGGGGCTATGGCGAATTTCATGATGTTGGCAGAATGTCAATGATTATATTGTTCCATTTTTATATTTTTTTTTTTCGACAATACCTGATGTGAATCAATGCTCGGGGTCTGCTCATCTGATTGTAGCACGATTCATCTTCACTGGTGACTGGTGGTTACTACTTTCAGTTTCATGCTTTGGTTTGTAAAATTGTTTTTAACCAATGGCATAGTCTATGCCATGCATAAGCCGGGCATAGTCATTGCCTACGCCCCCTGTTCGAAGGCAAAGTGGCCTATCCCGCCATGGAAAAGAAACAATGGCATGACGAATCGTGCTAATTGTGAATGGTGTTTTATGCAGTCTGCTAAATGCATTGAATTCTAAATTAGAATTCGCCATGGGTCATGATGGTATTGGTAGTTGCTGCCAAATTCCTTCCGAACAGTAGGCCTTTGAAGTTTGAGTTTTAAACTTACGCCTTCAAGGGTTAGGCCTACTTAAACAGGCCAGCCGTTTAGGTGTTAATCATTAATCTAAACTTTTAGGTACGTACTGATAAAAACTGCTGGCCTAACTGCGGCCTACATGCCTATAGGCCTAGGCCCAGGCTAGGCTGGCTAGGCAGGTCCTAGGCTCAGTTGGTTACACATGCAGATGATCTCTATTTTTTGTCCATAAACGACATTGCTCAAGATATCAAATTCAAAATTTAACAATGCCATCATCAGAACCACACGGAAATTTTAAATAACCTTTTTTTTTGAGGATATTTATGAAGGTGACTGAGGGCTAGGCCTCGGCCTCCTACCATAGAAAAAGCACCAGCAGATCTTTGCACGATCTCAAGTTTGGATAGGAAGTAGAAGGCTCACACGTACATTTGGACACTTCAGACAAGTTCTTCTGACTAGGCCTGGGTTTACGAAGCTGTGAATTAAGAAATGACCCTTTAAAAATTATTGCCACAACTAGTCAGCATTGTAGAGTCGTGACCCGTGACATTTTTTGTTGGTTTTGGGGACATCGATAGATATATTGAAAGTTGTGGAGGTTCTGTTTACTCAATAGTGTAAAACATTTCCTTTCATGCACTACCCATAGTAATCTGTGGTAAACAACAAGATAATTACTAGTAGGGGCTAGGCTCGGCCTATATAGTCAATTGGCTAGGTAGGCCACGTGGTAAAGCTTCAAACTAGACTGCTTGCTACGCTTAAACTATACCTTTGTCGATTAGCCACCAAATACGAGCGGGAGGAAATTATTCGGTTATCGTTTCGCGTTCAAACGATACTTGAGCATTTTTACAGGAATCACGTGTACGCTATGCAAATATAAAACACTGGTCTTCGCACTATTATGAGGCCCCCTATTTGGTGGTATACTTCGTCCGCGCGGTGAACTAAGGAGTGTGAAGTCATAGCTTTCACGCAGGGCTTAAAGTGGAAAATGGCAGTAAAACGCAGTTGTAATCGCGAGTGTACAAAGTCGGCTTTTGTGCGCGATTACGCATGTACAATAGCTGCACAAAGGTATGGCGCCGAAGTATATAAAGGTAATCAAAGGTTATAGTTGTAAAAACGTGAAAAGCGCAAGCACTGGTGAATTGGACTTTATTCCGTTAAGACTTCTAAATTAACTAGTATTGCGCTTTCACTTCCGCTTTTAAAGCCTAAATACAAATAATAGTATCTGATAGGGCCAATGCCATCCCCAAATTACATCATGACACTCGTGCCTTGAGCAGCAGCAACAGGTCAGATTTAGGGACAAAAAGCAACTCAACTTGAAGTACATGCGGCCTCTGATAAATATGTTCCATAATGCAAAGCAAAGGAATTTTAGCAAAATACACAGCATTCATCTTCCTCATGCCAATACCTATCAGTTGTGTGTAATCAATGTGTTTCGTACTACTATTTTTAGGGGTTTCTTTCACACTACAATGGCATTTTGTACTGATAAATTAGGATGCATTCAGAGTTTGGTATACTATTCCAAGTATTCCTTCTACTAACAATAAGCCTACCCTGTATAAAAAAGTTAATGTCAAATACTGAGATGATAGGGGAAAAGAGAGTCACAAGAGACTAAAAACAATACACTTCAAACCAACAAATCCAAAAAACTCCGGTAAAAAAATAACCCGCGAATGGACTACCGCACGCAAATACGTGTAGCCCTAAACATTATTTGACTTCCACTAGGCCTCTGGCTGTGACAGGTAAAATTAACAGCACTTTGCTGAGTAGAAGTGGTCAGCAAAAGCTACTTGCATGATCTCATGGGTTTATGTCAGGTTTAGGGACTTGGTATTATTTGGAGGTAATAACAAAATGTGGATTTTCCTCGACAATGCTCATGAACCATGTGGGTATATTTATTTATTCCATCAGTTTTCAATATTTCGAGTTTGTGAAAAAAACACAGCAAAAATGCGATTGAAATAGCGTGAAATACTATCGTTATCCCACAAGATAGTCCGGGAAAAATCCCTCTGGCCAATATATGCTGTGCTTGGCCTTTACGTTCGAAATAGTAATATTTACTAAATCAAGTATGAGTGCTCATTTTGATTAATGGTGTAACCATCATTCACTCCTGGTGAAAATGGATGGTTTGGACGTGCATCTTACGTATAAAGAGTCATTGAAAGAACGGTGAATTCTGCCGATGCGATTATTTTTGGGGAATTGTGGGATATTCTAAGACCCACACTTTGCTTGCGATAAAATGGATGGTGCCGGTGTCTTTTAAAACTCATCGGAGGAATAACTCGGGTAGAACGGAACCACCCAAGTGTGGCATCTTGCTCAGCAGGCTTGGTATTAGGATAACTCAATTTATATTTACCTTGAGTCAGTGGCTCTTTAAATGATTGAAGAACCATTTTCAAGGGCACTAAAAAAGATTGGCATAATCTGTAGATGGTAATTTTTGACAAATGGCAGAGATTGTATTACAACCACACAACAATCACATTAACCCTAGGGTGCTGGTGTGTGTGATTCGGTCAGTGAACCATTATCCTAACCAGCAATATAGACTAATTAATTCTAATGGATGGCAAATGTTGTCAGGATATTTACAACCCTTCATCAGTTATGAGTCAGGTTATACCACATCAAACCAAAAAAGGTAAAAAGCTGCTTATTAAGACCAAATGAAAACACCTTATCACTAATATCGTGATTGTTTTGATGTGCCATATATTTTGATTTTTGAAAAGCTGATCAGAACGATTAAACAGTTGTTTTAATTAAAATTATTTTCATGCTATGACTAGGAAGAGGTTTAAAATTCCTAAAGTGAAAGTGAAATTAGGTATTAGAAACAAATGACCTCAAGGAATTTGTGTGGCATCTTGATCCCCACAAAGCAAGGGCAATATTCTACAAAAAAACACCACAATGTAAGGAAAGAAAATAATGATTACAATTGTGAACATTCTAGAAATCTGGCCCTTACAGCTATAAGCTTACGTTGTTCTTTGTGTAACCTTTCTTTCTAAAAGCTTAGTGAAGGCAAAAGGAAAAAGAAAGCCCACTTCATACTTCTCTAAACAAGCAAAATTGTTCAATGCTTGTGGGTACGTTCTTGAATTTTAGATGCCCCCGCTTTTGTGAAATCACAAGTGGGGGTTTTTTAACAAAACCACAGTGGTTTCCACTTCGCAAATGAAAATTTAACCAAACGTGATGTTCTTATA
>JAMKCH010010114.1:0-63782 GCA_023653785.1 Ophioderma brevispina
ACATGAATTCTAAAGATGACGTAACGCTTTTACCTCTCTATCTATATAGAAAACCTCTTTGGTTATTACTACAAATTACCCCTTACAACATTGTTTTATCAAGTTGCTATTGTTATTACTACAATTAATCACTTACTACATTGTTTTTTGCAAGGTTTGACTAATTAGTGTTGCTAATTTTGAGAGATATTAAAAGATTCATATCTCACCTTCATGTCAAATGGTAAGGTACAGGCCCTATAAGCATTCCATCAGGATTATTTGAATAGTGCAGGGACAGTTTGACACCATCAAACCAGACACCACCTAATTTGGCTATAAACAAAGCTCATCTTCTATTCTCTAAATAATCTATCAGAAGTTTTGTCACCTTGGACCTTTAACAAACTCATGACTCAAGAGTCAAAATCAACCTGGGTCATTTTGGCCCTCAAATTGTGTCAATTTCCCCAGTAAGTAATAGCTCAGGGTGAAAAAATCAGCTGCAAATATTCTGCAATATATTAGGCAGCCACAGTGTCTTATATATATCCAAACATGTCCCTCAAATTTCTCATAGCCTTAATTCCACTGGTGTGTTTTTTTCACTTGAACTACCCCATGAGAAAAAAGTATTTGATACTTCTGCTGCTTAGGTATGAGGGCAGCAGCTAATGTGTTGTAAACGTGGAGGCCAACTCACTGTTGATTGGTTTGGTTGAGAAGGCTATGTCCACCGTTGGATGAAAGGTAGGGCACTCTTTGATAATCTGTGATCTGCATCTGTGATGGGAGAAGCACATTGCATGCTTGCAATGATCTGCAGTCCCCATCGGTGCATTTGCTGTTGAAACGACCAACCGCCTGTGCGAATCCGGTTTAATAGTGACCCCATTCCTTGCATGGAAGATTCTAGCCATGTTGTAGTTCTGTATAGGTGTAATAGTGACGTTGATCTGGTTTTTGGAGTATCTAGCCATGGAGTATTCCATGTTCTTAAGATGATTTGATGGAGCTGGAGATTTTAAGCAGCGTGTCACAGAAGGTTCGACGAGAGCACAGTCTCTCTGTCTGCCGAGCTGGTGTGGATTCTTTGACATTTATGCCAGCAGGCGCTTGTTGTCCAGCATAGCCTTATTCACTATTTGGGCCTGTGGTGTCCCTCATCCGAACACTGCCAGGTGCAATGCCTGAAATCTTGGTAGAAACTCAGATGGGATAGGACGGAGGCAACCATAATGCTTCTCAGGTCTCGTTGAGTACTGTGTCCATCTTCTTTGTGTGGAGAGCTGTTGCAACATACTGGGTTGGCATATTCAGCAGCGCTGTTGACCAGAGCCATGGCTGTGGTGCGTAGAGTCGTTGGACTGGCACCCCATGTGGATTCAGCAAGTCCGGCCACAGGAGTTTATTTCTCGAAGATACCTTGGCGATACGTGCTCGGGTGCTTGCCGGTAAGTAGGCTGCCAGTCAAGCTTCAATCCCAGATAGGTTGGTGGGACGGAGTTGGATGGCAGAGGCGCTCCAATGAGGTGATGTGAAGCTGGCGAAGAGCCTCTTTGGTGTTTGAGGTGGAAGCAGTAGTGGTGGTCTTTTTGGCTTCCTCAGCTTCAGTCTCCACCGGGTCTTGAGAATGCTGCAAGTAGGGGCATATATATAATTCTGTCAGATGCTGTCCGAGGGAGAAAGGGCAAGAAGGGCAAGATCGTCAGGGTAGCCTAATTTCTAGATGTTGTTGCGGTCAAATCGTGGATATATCAAGTGAAAACACAGATAGAGAGCCAGTACCACGATCCTTATTTTGAACCTGCTCATGACTAGGCAGAATTTGGACAAATGGCACTTACCTGGCTGGCGAGAAAGAAAGCTTGGAATTTTCATGTGGTGGACGATTTGGTCTCTTGAACTGCACAAAAAAATACACTCATCCTCCCCCCATTGGGTTGCTGCAAATGTTTGAAGATGGTTAACATTCAAGTTAGCACCCCCAAAATGCACCACACTCCTCGCTTAAACCATGTAAAGAGCTGTTTAATTACTTGCAAAATTAGACCCTCAAATGAAACCTGGCTTGGATAATTTTTGACTCTTATCTCCGACATGACACGGTTCACTGCTCAAGGATCAATCTGAGCAGTTTTGATAAATACCCATCTTTTTTGTGGAAGAAGCAATTATTGTTTTTGCAGTACCTAAGTGACCCTCCCTTAGATGACCCTTTGCCTATTATCCCTGAATAAAAACACTACCCTTTTCCCTTTAGGCAAGAAGTATTTCTTTTTCAACAATGATTTTATTTACCCCCCCCCCCCCCCCCCCCCCCACCCCCAGATTATTAGATTAGAATCAATCTGCTGATATTCCTGACCACACATGTTCTCAACAGTGACAATCATTTGATCAAATTAAATCTAGAGAGGCTATAGATTTTCAAAGTGTCAACAGAGACACATACACAGATGTAGTACATTACACCTCTTGTATACGTATAGGACACAAAATAATAATTTTCATAATATATCAAGAGTAGACCTCATCCAAAGGTGTCGTTATTTTATCCCCAGTCAGGTCATGCCTATAGGATAGGATTCGATAGTACTGGGAAAATGTACTGCCTGATCGAGTAGAAGTAGAACTAATTCTGTATTTTTCGTAAAAGAATGGGAGTAGATACGTATTTTTATGGCTAATATACAGTAACAATTTCTCAAACAACAATGCATGTGTGTAATCAACTAATTTATGAGTACCTACAATGAGGCAAACAAAACTAATTATTGTGGTTTGAAAAATCAGCGTACGATATGAGTAATAAAACTGGTGCTAAGGATGCAAGGAGTAGTCTATCAGGATAAACATTTAAATTTTAAAGGATTATAAAATACAGATCTAGGAGGTTAATAGAGCCATTACTGTATGCAAAGTAGGAACATGCTGTACAAATTCTTTTTTTTTTAAAAAAAAAAAAAAAAAAAAAAATTTTATTCTGTAATTTAGAGTATAAATGAAGCGTTAAGTCTTTGCAAACTTAGTCTAATACTGTTGAACTAATAAAGATATACTAATTCCAGTCAGTACACATGCATGTGAAAACCCTGTATCTGTGGTTCCACTTTTGCAGACCGAGGAGGTCTCCAGGTGGAGGGGGGGTGTTGTCATTACATTGAAACATGTACACAATCCGCATTAATTGCTTGTCAAAAGCACCCATAGGAGTTTATACTAAGTGAAAAACGACGCCCTAAAGGTTGCCCGTCCAAAATTGATACCTTAAACAGGGATTTTAGGCAGCTAGCTGATTTATATACCCTAAGCAAGGACTCCTCTTTTCTTTTACACCCTAAACAAGGATCCCTCACTCAAAGTGTGGCAAACTGTTTGGGCGCTGCGTTTGCAAAGCTTGGCTGACTTCGAATCATTCATATTCATATTTCGATTTCTCCGTGATTTTCTGGGGGATTTATTTATCTATTTAATTATTTTCAGGTAAGTTTCTACAAGTTTTATTATTCTCTCGTCGTCACGATTTATATACCCTTTTCGGGTTTGAGTGTTGTAATTTTGATACCCTTTTTTCCGATTTTTCAGGTTTTTGACACCCTAAACGCGATGCGCGCGTATCGCGCCTAGTCCCGCCTACCTGTGAAAAACATACCCTTTTTACATTTTCTTTTATCGCGGATGGTGTACATGTTTCAATGTAAGTAACCCTCCGGGTGAGTGTCAAACAACATCTAAAATAACCTGCATTTGAGGGCCAAATTAAACCTTATGTCTTAAACTTTTTTAGAACTACTCAATTCTTCTTAGTGTATCCACAACTCATGGCTTGAGGTGCTGTCAGGATTTATTCAACTGAGTAAGCTGATCCGGGACCGTGTGTATCCATGATACGGACGCTCCTAACATGGCCCGCATTTGAGACTGGGGCGGATTGGGAACAGTCAGGGGTTTACACCTTATACTCTTATTCGAGACTGTCTGTGATGTACACGTACAGTTGTGACTCCCTGTACATGGGACCGACGGCTTAACGTCCCCTCCGAAGGGGATTCATTTGCCCAATTCCAAGTGAACCACGGAGGAGAGCGGTATTCTGTATTTAATCAATAGCTCGTATACAGATTAAATCCAGAATTGTGCACCCGAATAAATCCCAGCAAGTGACCCCACCGGGATTTTTTGGTAAATTTGCGCCACAGGCAAGCACCCTAACCGCTAGGCCATGCTCTCCACAAATAAAACTACTCAATGGTCAATCATCATTGTTCCTATGGCTTGTGGGGTGCCTATGAAAACCCTAGTGTATAGGCCGGGTGTTTAGGTCAGTAATCTGGGCAATTAATGCAAATGCCGTTGACAATAAAATAAAACAATATAAATTAAAAAATCTGTTATTGCGCTAGCTACTAAATTGTACATTTAGTGTACTGTATCATTCCTAGTGATTGCATTAGGTCATGTGTAAGAGATGGATATTTTGATTTACCACATCAGTTACATTTGGCAAAACTTTTTTCTGATGTTTGGACTTAGCCCCTCAAAAACACAAAGTTTCCTTGGGCAAATATTGTGTGTGAATATCTCATGTTGAGGATGTAAAGAAAGGGTTGTATTTTGGGCCATCCCAGCATAGGAGTCCATAGTCTACTTTTATGATCGCCTGAGTTATGCTTTATTTTAAACTGATTTTGGACTGAAGTGACATCGTCCCATGCTGACCTACATACCCTATATGCCTAGTAATATTGTATGGACCATGCAAGGCTGTGCCAGTAATTAGCCCAACATCATTTGTTGGCAAATTGTAAATACATGAAAGGAAGATTCTTCTGAAAGCAGAGGCGGATCCAGATTTGAAAAATGGTCAAAATTACCAGGGGCTGAAAGTGATCCAAAATGGGCCCTGATTTTGCAGAATTCCTGATGCGGCTCGCCCCTCGCCCCCTCCCTAATCCCTAGATGCGCCCCCTGGAAAGGTGTACCTGCACAATTTATTTCACTCTTCATATTGTACAAGTCCTATCAACGTAAGTAGAAAAACAGAATAGTGCACATGATCGAAATATGATTGCTTTATTACGCTACGTGTGGGAGATTTTGGAACCACACAAAGTTTACGACCAAATCAGATTTGTTTGAAAAACAAATAATAACATTGAGTATTGCACTTCTATGAAGACAAGAAGTAGTATTGCACTATATATCTTAATTTTGGGCACTCCATAATTTACGTATCGTCATATTGGGACATCTCTGAATATTAACATACACATGCGCATACTTGTCTTTGTTTGAATTTATCAATATGAAGCCACTCGCAAGTCAGAAATGAAATTTCTTCTTAGCAAATAAACAAAGCTGAAATTGGTCAAATTACCCCTAAAAAGAGGGATGAAAATGCATATAGTCCATGTCATCTTGCTTTTTTTCAGCCAGGGGGCACTTTCCCCCCAAGTTGGTACAATTACTGCAAAGCACAAAGTTTATGCACAATTATTAAAGCTAGCCAAAATCAAACTTTGCCAAGAACTGATTATGAGTATGCAAAATACGCTTGAACTGATGATTTCGTCAGAAATTGAAGTTTAAGAATTAACCCCTGATTGATGTTGAGAGCCACGTTTATATTTTTATGGTACGACACACATATAAATACTCCCAAAATCAATGGTATTTAGAGAGAAGTTTGGTTTTAATACTGGGTTATTGAAAGTAGTTGAATTTTGTTGTCACGAACCAAACGCTATATTTCTCATTGTTGTCCTGATTTAAGCTTTCAAAATCTTTTCATTTCCAAGATAGAGAAAACAATGCCATTTTAATGGTAAAGCCCTCAAGATTAGCAAAGTAATGATCGAGGCCTTGCAATATTGCACATGGGTTCGGACCTGATCATTTATTGCATATCCGCCATTTTGGATTTTTGACCAATTTTCCTATATTTTGTGGATTTTAAAACCAAAGACGATTTTTTTCTTAATTTTTTGGAGTCTTAAATTAATCCTTATCCAATTATCTTTCATATAAAACATGTCAATGGTTTGTCTTCCACTAATTTTCTTCTGATGGCTATTTTTGTGAGCACCTCAAAAACAATAGCTTCACGGCCGCCATCTTGGATTTTCAGCCAAATTTTCATTAATTTGGAAGTTTTGTTGCATTTTAAAACCATGGATGAATTTTTCTTCAAATTTTTCAGCCCACAAGTTATTCTATGACAATTATCTTTCATATAATACGAGTTAAACGCTTGTCTTCGACTTAGTTATCATTTTTTGAATAAATGATCGAGCCGTCTATGTACACAAAACCCTGTGTATGCATTATTGCTTCCACCATCGTGATACGTGGAGGGGAGTGAATACGAGTGGCAGGCTCTCATATCAAGTAGAGAACACAATAGACATAAATCAGCGCACACACTTTTAAGGTATACATGGCAAATATGTCAAGAATATTGTGGTCTGAAAAGAGTGTTACTGTAGGGCTTCTAATACAGCTTGGAGAACTTAGCTCTGTTCTGCAAAGTGCAGTGCTATAACAGACCCATGCCCTTTCTGTGGGTGTTCACCTCCAAATATTGAGCAGTTTTAAGAAGGTCAAGGCAAGGAAACTTTGTTTTGATTTCTATAATACAATCCTTCAATTGATGGTGGCTAAGGAATCCTATATATTTTGAGATCGCCCTTGGTTTAACACGTAATCACAAAACCTTGGCAGAAAGTTTTAAATGCGTAATATATTATCAAGCAATATTTCTTTCCTTCCTTCCTTCCTTCCTACCTACACAACCCTTTCTCTTCATGGGAGTTACCTTTGAAGTACCTGTTACGTAGCCACAGAGTACCACACCCGCATTGGTACCACACTCGCCGGCCCGCAAAAGTGGGGGTAACCACCACGAGGTCACACGCATGGCTTAAACCACTATTCACACATGCTGGAGTCCTGCAATGGGTTACTCCATGCAAATGAGCTTTCAGCTTTGTGGGATTATTTTAGCAAAATTTTATATCATTATTGAACATTTTGTCACATAGGTTTTATATTGTGTTTACACAAAATGTCATAAATATAGGGTTGTTTTTGTGGTGCTCAACTTCAAATCTAGATGTTCTAATCTGGAAAAATGAATCGAAAGTCGTAAACCACCATGGAATTTGGGCGCCTCTAGGTCCCAAGTGCTACCTTCTAGTCAGCCGGTAGGGGAGTAACCTGTGAAGGTACTCCCGTGGAGTAGCTGCAAGAGGTACTCCACTACTGATGGCCTTTATGTGTACCTGTCATTCACCTAGCAGGCAACTACAGTGTACACTATAGGATAGGTAACTGCTAATAAGGACATCACTTGCTATCGCCCTCCATTGGTTTGTGTACTTTGCAAGTACTAGCTGTAGGTACTGCATCATAGTGCATCAAGGGGTCCCTGAAGAGAGTTAAGAGTACCCAGGTGTGCCTAGCCTGGGTTACACATGAGTAGAATCTTGCTGTTGTCCCTATTCACCCCCCACCCACCTAAACCCACCCACCCACTCTTTTAAAAGAGTGCACCCTCCAAATTATTTAAACCCATATTTCTGCATGGTGCTAACTCTCAAATGATTAAGCCTAAATCAATACCTTTATATGTAAATGGAATGCTTTTTGTAATAAAACGGAATTTGCATAAGACCAAAAAAAGAAACAAGTTTGTTTCCAGTACATTATTTCTAATTTGATGGACTGAGAGAATTTTATTTTTAAGCCAAAATATTTTTTTCTAAAATCAATTTTTTTGTTTTATGAACTACAAAATATGGTTTGCAACTGTTTTCACTTAACATTTGATGTGATTTGAAGCATTTCTGGGGAAAATCCTATTCTTAAGAAAAAAAATTAAAATTGAGAAATGTATTTTGCATTTTGGTTTTTAGGCTACCTACTGAAAACAAACTTTTTTTTGCCTAATAAACCTTGTATCCTGTAAGCAAAGTGGCCCATAATGCATTTCATATTAGGTGTATTTGAGAGCTATTCTTGCTGTATGAGCAAGCACCATGTAGCCACCAATGTGATCTGGATCTGTAAGGTCTAGATCAAGGGCATAGCCTGAGTCAGGCAAGGGAAAGGTCCTTCTCTCAATTTCATGGGGATCTCAATTATTTCATACTTATTTTGATGGTACACAGTTTGTAAACATAAGGTGTGATTAACCTCTTAAACCTATTATTATTTAAAGGTGCTTGTTCAGATCATCTTTAGGACTCCCCTGGTTTACCCGGTAGTATCAATTTTGATGTCAGATGAAAGGCCGTAGCTTTCTTATTGTCGTCCTGAAATTTCAGCTTTCAAATCCATTTCTTTCTCAAGATACAGATAAAAAAACTACCGTTTTAATGGTTAATCATCAATATTACTATTAGCACAGTAGTGAATAGGGCGCTGCACTATACATTATCACATCTAGCATCAAAACCGCGAGTTTGTTTCCCAAAGGTACTTGATGGTCAGTGTGTACATGTGTCAGGCTCTCATATCAAGTAGAGAACAAGATAGGCAAAAATCGGAACAGGTACCTTTAATAATATTATTGCCTTCTTTAGCCTGGGCAAATCATTCAGTTTTCAGACATTGCTTTCCAATGATGCCCAGGGTTCCATGACAGCTTGGGATATCCAAGGGCTTGCACCCTAGATTTATCATACTGGCTGCAATTTACATGCATACAGGTGTGACAGGCATGAATCTGTACAGATAGGATTAAGAGGATGGGATATTTTCATGGTTTGTTGCCCACAGACAAATGAACCACAGGGAGAGTGGAATTCCTATCTATACCAAGGGCACAAATTACCTAAGAAACTCTACCCTCAACAAAGATTTTAGCAGCAATTTTACATGATATCATTACAAGGTGTTTTTGGAAAAAAGTTATCTCTTTATAGCAAGAATCAGCCTCTAACCATAAAAGAGCTCATCTTTACACAAATTAATGTAACATGAATATGCAGAAAAAAGTACTTTTAAAAGCTTACTGCAAACGCTTTGGTCCAACAAAAGACTTGTAAATTCCTTTTAAGTGCATCTCTTCTTGAATACTTACCTGTGTGCTTACTACATGTATGTATGGGTCATCATGCCTATTACTCATGCCTAAAAATGCATTCAGCCACACTGTCATAGCATGTTATTCCGGGTCATGGGACTGGGGCCGAAGGCCTCTGGTTCGAGACTGACCCGAATTTCTGACTTTCTGTTTCTCCTCTTCCCTTACTCTTTCCCCCCTCCCAGGAGATAGGCTAGTAAGAAATGGGCCATTAGGGTTGATATTTAATTGGGTTCATCTCACAACATAAAACAAGAGTCAATGACGATATAATTAGAGGAGGAGCACAGACCCTGGTCAAACATCATTTACCCCTCACTACAGAAAAGGTTTGACACCTTTGGTAGTTAGTATGGAGCCTCTATATCAACGCAAGGTAGTCAGTACTCTCATATTGTGGTGTCTCTTTTTCAATAGGGGCCAATTTAAGGTTACACAGGGGTCAAACTTTTAAAATGCTCCAATCATGTTGAAATGTATGCCATATTGTCCTAGTCATAAGGATTCCAAAAATGTATAACTTGTACCATCTATGATCATTGGTTTGGGAGTTGTAGGGTAAAAATGGCTAAAATGGTAAAAAAAAGGTCAATTTCTATTTGTCCAGGGGTCAAAATCATTAGTTGCTCCAATTTTGGTAAAAAATTAAGTTGTTCATCTACATGTAGGTTAATGTGTCAAAATAAGGAATAGTTTGTGCCATCTGCAATGTATAGTTATCATGTTATGCGACAAAATAGGTCATAGGGCAACATAATCCAATTGGCGTTGACCTTTTTTACCCTTATCTCCGTAAGTAAACATAACCAAAACTATACTTTTTGAGATTCCTCTTATCTCAGGCAAAATTTTGCAAGTATTTAAAATATAATCAGATTAACTTTTATTGTTGACCCCTGTACAAATTGAGATTGACCTTTTTTACCATTTTAGTCATTTTTACTCTATAACTTCAAAACCAATGGTCGTAGGTGGTACAAACTATACATTTTTGGAATCCTTATGATTAGATGGACAATATGGCATACATTTCAACATGATTTGTTTGACCCCTATGTAACCTTAAATTGGCCCCTATTGAAAAAGTGATACCACAATTTGAGAGTACTAACTATCTAGCATTGATATAGAGGGTCCATACTAACTACCAAAGGTGTTAAACCTTTTCTGTAGGGGGGGGGAGGGGGTAAATGAACACCTTAAATAAGACCCCTATGATATCCTGCTCCTGCTCTAAAAGTACACTAATTAGTAAATGACAATGTGAATGTGGCTGACATCTAAAATGCCAATATTCTGGTATAACCCTCTAATACCAAAGCATACAGCAGCTATTTGTAAGTAACATTACATACATGTATCCACAAATAGCTGTTTCTTGCTTTATTTCGTATTATGGTGCTATATTAGAACATCGTCCTCAAAACATACAGT
This sequence comes from Ophioderma brevispina, assembly GCA_023653785.1. Classification (NCBI taxonomy): domain Eukaryota; kingdom Metazoa; phylum Echinodermata; class Ophiuroidea; order Amphilepidida; family Ophiodermatidae; genus Ophioderma; species Ophioderma brevispina. The sequence goes on from JAMKCH010010114.1 coordinate 10,502, forward strand.
GTGAAGACAATGGCATCCATGTGAAAAATCAATAGACAAGAATTAAAGTGGCCAATAACTGAAGAATTTGTTCCAGGGGCAACAGGGATGCGACTTAGAAATCAAAGGTAACAACATTTGCTCTAGTAATTGGACATCCTTGAAACTTCATAACCCATGCAACCATCTTTGGCCATATTAATCAGGCAATTGTTTGTCTTTATCCAAGAAGACTATTGGCTGATTTTATTCATTACATGATGGTTTAGCCAATCAGAGACACGGTAACAGATACATAGGTCTATTTGGATTGGTTGCTTAGATTTTATATCATGTAATGAGCCAATCAAAGATGCTGTAGGAAAGGTGGTAGACCTCACAGGGTTAAAGCTTGCAGACATGTCCTTATGTTTGCAAAATGACCTACATTTTCTCATGTTTCATTTTCAAGTGAGCACATATCAAAGGGCCAGTTTGTGAGTATGAAAATGAATTGCCACCTGACTGACTTTGTGCATTCGAAGCAAATATGTTGCTGCCATGACATGCCAATGTTGCCATGTCCACATTCACAAACAAACCACATTTTTTACTCTTAAAATCACTTACGTCAGTAGCAAAGACATGGTAGAACTGTTTGGGCGTCTGATACTTGAACTGGTTGTAAAGCTCCTGCTCCCACACCAATCTCTGCTTCTGGAAATCCCAAACAAACTCAATGTTAATTTCCATGTTTAAATTCTTCCGTGGGTCAACGTTGGCATAGATCACATTCTGCTGTGGTGGTTCCATAATTAGTTGGAAGTCTCAATGTTCTTTATCCACACTTTTAACAACAAAACAACAACATTAAATCTGGGAAATATGCCACGAAATGTTTCATTGCTAGTACATGTGTATTACGATGTGTGTGTAGTGATTGCTTTTGCCAGAAATTGAAGTGATTGAGTGAATCCTACAGCTCAAGGACAGATGACGGGCGGACTCATCCTACTGTGTTAATTTCACTTAACAACTTTGATTGACATCATTATAGGGGGTTTGCAGAAACCTCTATATAAGGACCATGCTAAATGACGGTATGGGCTTGGGAGTTAGCTCTATTCACACAACAAGCTTCCAATAGGCCTAATTTCCTTCAGAAGAGTTCAATGGCCGTAATGTGATTGGGGACCAACTAGCTTAGTTACTGGTTATGATTTGAGAGACAGTTCTGTCATGTGATGCATGCACTGGTAGATTATGTGCTAAAGGCAAATTAGTTCAGCCTAACAACTAAACTATCTATTGTTTTTGATTCCTAAGAGTCGTATATTCCACCACATGATTTCATGAGACTGCAAATTATCTCTCAAAATTCAACCCAGTACCCATAGTATTTGGCAGCAGATTTCCCAAGGATCTCAATTCTCTAGCGTTGGCCACTCTCAAATGCCTCACAAAAACAAAAACAAAAAATACCGTGTGTCTCAGAATGTTTCATTCAGGGTACTACAGAACTTTTTGAGTCCATCTCAAAAAGTTAACTAAAAGGTTGTCTTAAGTATTGTATGTGTGTCTTATCTTACATAAAGATTAAATCATCTCTCTGTTAAGAATCTAGAATTTTGTAATTCCTGACTGTAAGCTTGCAATTTCAGGTGTTTATAACTCTAGCATTGATCTTTGTTTGGCAAAATCTGCCCTGGCTATCTTCACAAACATACTCTCCATGTATACCCTATTTACTGGGAGAACAGCCAACAGTTAAGACATACCGTTTAGATATCGTTTCCTTATTTTTGGTTTGAAAGACCTAAAATCAGCAATTTCCTTATTATAATTTGATTTGATTTGATTTCATTCAGACAATGTCCTGGATAGACAAAGAAAGCCTCTACAGGAAGCTTATTTCCACTGGGGTCCATTCATCACCGGGACGGAATTGGAACAGCCAGGGGTATTCACCCCACCTTTATTGAAACTGACTGTGATATGCATACAGGTATGGCTCTCTGTACATGGGACCAAAGGCTTGATGTCCCCTCCAAAAGACTGGGTTTGATCAAAGCTGTATGCAAGAAACATAGAATTTTGGGCAATAAATGCAGACAAGTAATAATCAACCTTATCAGAGTCAGCATAAACAGCATGAGTAAGCATTATTGTGGATTCATAGGTGGTCTTATAATACAGGTATAAGATTTAGGACACTTAATTGACCTGATGAACTGAACAAGTTCATGCACTCTTCTTTAACCAAAATGCATTACAAATCGCCAATAAGCCGAGGACACCTATGCTTATATTGTACTAAATTAATTAATCCATTCTCCAAAGCCATTTTCCCAAATAGGGTTATTGCATGCACATGTGAAGTAACTCACTGTAATGTGCACAGGATTATACTTTACACCCTAACAGGACAGAGCAGTACAGTTCAGCATGCACTGTCAAATTTGTGCTGTTCAGTGGGGCTAATGTTTTCTCGCTGGATGTCTGTATGTGATATATCTGTATGTGATGATATGTTAATAATTCACTCTACCAACAAAACTAACTCGGCTCGTGACCATTAAACTTGGTAGGATGGTGACCATGATGACCTTATACTATTTCCCAGAAAATTTTGCTCTTTGGAGGGAAAATTTATCAGTGCTAAATACATAAGAATTAAAGGGATATTTTGCAATTTGAGGGAAATTTTGATTGTATTCCCAGGAAATCCGGCATTTTTCCAGCCCTTTCCCGGAGGACTTTTTCCAGCCCTCTTATTATGCACAATATGCAACTTTGTGGCCTTATCTCACAAATATGCTATATAAATTTTACATAAACCCTTCAAATGCAAAACAAATTTCTGAAGAAAAGCCCCAATTTCTACACCTGAATGCAAGCACAGGTATTTGTCTCTGACTATTTTATGTCTTTTTTTATAGCTGGTTACATTTTCTACAAATAGGTGTCTGCAACTTGTGCTACAGGATTTCCCCGTCTGGTTCAAAGGGGTTGGACGAGTTCTTTCATTTTACGTTTTATCATGTGCCGTATACTTTCACAACCATGGGGATATGGGATGCATTTCCATGTGCTCTCCAGGGACGGTGTAGAGAAATTTGACGCATTTTAAGATGTTTTCTGCCGAGTACAGCTCTGGCGCCTTGCCTCATACAAATTTGAAGTGCACTTACTAAATTTGGGTTGGTGGTAACTTCTATATAATTGCCATATAGCCTTTATATCACCCATAACAAGATAGGGAAACAATTTGTGAAATTTCAACTAAGATGCCAACATGTTCAGTTGAAAATGAAATAAAGTTGCAATGAACATTTTACCCACTGGGGATACATGCCATATTACCCAGTTAATACTTTCATCTAACTACAATATCCAGATTAACCCTCGTGGGTTGGTACATTTACTGCACCCACTTTGCCTGCTCCCAGTTGAATTCAGCAGCCTCGACGGAATAAAGTGCAGGGAATACTGTACTTTATTCCGTCAAGGCTCCTAAATTCAACTGGGAGCAGAAAAAGTGGGGTCACAAAATGTACCAACCCAACCCTCCTCTACCTGAGCCATTTTTTGTAACAAAACTCCCGAAGGGCGGTGGCTGAGACTAATCAGGCGGTGGTAACCTGTGATTTTCGTTACTGAACATGCGATTCCTGTAAATTTGGTACCAAAGGATAGCTTAGGGTTTCTTCTTTCCATTGGTACCAAAATAAGTACCAACATTCCCATTATGATGTCACCATGACGTCATATGTTGAGGACAGTACGAAAATACTGAATATAGGGTGGAAAATTGACATTTTGCAATTTTAGCGACTCAAACACCTTATTATAGCACTAAAATGCTCTCATTATATAAAACTAGTCATTTTCCATCAAGAAGAGCAAAAAAAACCCCTAAAAATCTGATATTCCTAACATTTTTGGCGAAAAACTGAATTTTCCCCTATTTTACACTGTGTGTCTATTGGAAATTGACAGTTTTGCTGACATGCCAACTTTATGATGTCATTGTGACGTAATGATTGGCATGTTGGCACTCATTTTGGTATCAATGGAAAGAGGAGGACCATAGCTATCTATTGGTACCAATATCAAGTGTCTGTGATATTCCTGTGTTGTGTTAGGCATGTTGGTACTTCTCTCCTGAAAGGGGGGGGGGTGGTTGCCAACCCCCTCCATCACTTTGGGATCACCCTGTATCTTATCTATACCCCAGTGGATGTTTGGTTTTGGATGAAAAGGAGCAGAACATGTCAATTGACATGACAATTACATTTAATAATTTGGCACCAAAAAAGGGGGTTTTAGCAAGCCGGGGAAAAAACCTGAAGGGGGTGGTAACCACACCCCCCCTTCGTACCCCCCCCCCCCTCGGTAGACAAGGGTTAACCTAGTTGAATGATTGGGAATTTCTGTTGCCTAATTCCAGTGCACTTGACTTATTCTGAAAGAATCCTAATTCCAAAGTTAACTTCAACATAATCCTCCTTTTGATGACAGCTAGGGTCATTTTTATAACAACTATTGCTATCAATCCTGTCGGCTAGTTTGCTTGCCATTTCCTTGTTTATTTGTTTGGGGTTTTTTTGTCCATCAGCAAGTCCTACTTATATAACCCAAATGAGTCACCTATTACAATTGACCAGGTTTTGATAGAAAGATTTGGAATGACTTGACTAGATTTTGTTTTCATTGCCTGGTTGTCAATACTATTTTTAAAATAGAATAAGATATTATCAAAAATGTCAAATATTTGACACAATTATGAGTCATAGCTACATTGACTATTTAGTTGTCTGCATTTTCTGTTAGTCGATATTTAATTTAGAAATGAGTTAATAGTGTTTCATTTAGTCTTTGCTTATGACTCATAAGTCAGTGAGTCACTAAATATACCCTAAAGTTGTGTGTCCAATAGTCTTAAGGCCGCAAGTTACCCGGAAGTTGTTTAAATTTTATTACCAATTCTTATTCAGTGGGCGGGGTTTAGTATGCAAACATGCAATATCATTAGTTGTTGCCTAGATATGAGACGATATTAGATAGTGTGTCATCGCGCAAGCGTTTACGCGCATGGTTTGCAGTGCACACAGCTAGTATAGGCTGGTTTATTTTTTACCATGAGAGATAAGTTTAAAAAGACCATATTTTTTTCTCATTGTCGTCTTGAAATTTCAACTTTCAAATTATGCATTTGTTCCTAAGATATAGAGCCAAAACTGCCAATGTTATGGTTAACCAGAGTAATGTATAGTGCAATGTTACATTATACTATAATCAACAACACAAGTTTGTTTTCCCACTAAATTTGTTTGTGATTGTATGCAAGTGTTCGGCTCTTGTATTCAAATGGAGAACATGGTAGGCTTAAATCGGAACAGGCAACTTTAAGAATATAATGCATATTAAATTTGGAGTTAAATTCTACATGATCAATTCCAAATTAACATAAAGTTGATTTTATCTTCCTGTAAACTTTAACATTTCAACATTACATGGTTGTAGTTGATTTATCAATAGATATTTTCAAGACTTGATCGGAATAGGCTGACAGGAGATTAGACCTAAATAGATCATTTTAGGCTGCTCAGACAAATGTTTGCAACCAAAAGGGCCCTGGGATTTAAATTAGTGGCTTTCCTCAAAGGTTAGAGATACAAGCAGGAGACGCCTTAAAAGTTACAAGTTCCCAAGTATATTCACAGGTCCCGATTTTGCCAACTTTTCTTAGTAAACAGGTCTCTTGTCATTATCAAATATGCTACCATAGGTTTCTGACATACCAGTATGTTAAGCAAAATCCCTGTAGTATATATCTAGGTGCTGTTGTGAAGCTAATGCTAGCGTATACATACAATTTATCAAATAAATTATATTCATTCAAAGTTGTTTTCATTTTTAATATTGTAATGGTAATATTTTAAATATACTGGCTCAAGCTTTAAAACTCCTAGGCTGGTGCACCCATGAGCAATTTCAAAATTGACCCTGTGACCTAGAAATGCGATAAAATGTCATTTTCCATTAAACTTGATGTAGACCTTCATGGGGGGGGGGTCATCTACAAACATGTTCCATGATGCCAGCATTAGTGGTTCTTGAAATATGGTGTGCATGGATCTAATTGGCAAAGAGTGAAATGCACAAAATACCTTCATTTCTTCACCTAAATTGTTGATACGCGTGTACAACAGAGTCAATTGAAAAAAGAGTTAGTATTTAATAAAGATCTGCAATTGTTATGCACAGCTCAGAACTCAACAGGTCTGGCAGACCATCTCCTCAGCAAATCTATGGGCTACCCAGGAAAAGCTATGGGCTATCCATTATCTGCTGTCCATTTATTACCCCCCCCCCCCCCAATTCACTCAGCAATAATTAGACAATACACAAGGAAGTAAATTGGCTTTCTTATTTTGCTGCAGGGTCAGCAAACTAGACTGAATGCCTTAAGAAATTTTAAAAAAAAAAAAAAAAAAAAAAAAAAAAAAAAAAAAAAAAAAAAAAAAAAAAAAAAAAAATCTGCTCCCCATTTTTTACCATAGCTTATCTCCATCTGCATTGAGTCCCCACTGAATTTCTACACACAGGCTAAATTTATCAAAATATTGTTTTTACACCAACAGTTTGTACTACACTTGAAATTATTTGTCAAAATGCATCCCCATCGACATAAGTCCCTGAGTATGTCCCCATCAGACCAAGTCCCCCATAAGGGGAGAACAGCATGTCTCAAAATGATGCCCCCCCTCAAAAAAATCTGCATTGACTCTTGAGTATTTACAAATTACATTTAAGAGTGAAATCTACTTTCAATATGGTATATATTTCAACCAAGACACCGGTCACTCGGTCAGTGAGATTACAGTTCTCTGTATTAATCAATTAAAATGGCATGTATGGTATACTTACTACAATATCATAGACCCTGATGAAGTAAGAGCGTTTTGGGTTGTCTTTGACAAAGCACGCCACACCGCAGTGTTCTTTGCTCCATGTTTTAGGTGAATGCGGATGTGCCAGAAACACTTGCACGACTGCAGTAGCTAGAGTCTGAAACAAAGGAAAAGGACAGAACTTTATTAATCAAATCAATAATTTGTTAACAATGTGAAGCAAAGTATCATATTTGTCAGGGGCTATTTCACAAATCTCACAGAGAATCAAAATTCATCTCTGATTTACACAAACTCAATGGAATTGACAAATTCAGGATGTGGGCCCACTAAGTTCCAAAATATTAGAGCATGGCATTTTCAGTAACATCACTAAAAGATTCACTGAAATAGGAATTAAAACTGCTGTCTGGAGAGGATATTTTATAACAATTACGTAATGACCATACCATCTTCAACAGCAATTCTTGTTTGTTTTGGGTTAGATTTATTATTAAGCTGTGCTGGTCCATGGACATGTTGAACACTTCGCAGTCTTTAAGGGTGTCATTTTGGTACTATTTCAATTGTACCTGTTCCAATCCAAGTAATGCTGACAATTTGGCATGGGAAATTCTAGTAACACTCTGAAACCCAAATGTCGTGATTGGAAAAATGATCTCAATTTAAGCCCAAGCCCCCGCACTAGAATAGAGAATTATGCATTTGTAACAACAGGAAAGCCTTTTAAAAAATCCATGAATCCATCCAAGATTCATTCCAAATCAATTAACATTACCAAGGATTTCTTATAGGCTGCATACAATATTGCCTATTATATGAGTCACCCAGGCAAAAGTTAATCTTGTGTTCCCTTGGAAACGTGCAGGACTCGTTGATCATTAGCTAAGGCGTGAGTTCGAGCCCCGCCGTGCCAACGTGTTTGTGTCCCTGGCAGATCTTGAAGCTAAATCTCATTGCCTCGTCGACCAAGGGCGAAATCATGGAGCTGTCATTTGATGGGGGTATATTACAATCTAAGTGGTGATAGGGATGTGTGCACTTATGATTGTTACATTTTCCTAATGATGCGTAATAATAACAAGGCTAACTCGTATTGACGTGATGCGCTTAAATATTCCCCGCCGAATGTCGCTACCGACTTCTTAGTTCAGCTGAGTAGCTGATCCGGGCTTCGTGTATCCATGATCCGGACGCCTCCTAACATGCCCACAACGCGACCACTAACATGGCGATAAATTGGCAACTACACCAACCCCAACCCCCCGCACACCCCAACACCCACCAATACCCTGTAACACCCCTCCCCCTTCCCCAACACCCCCACAACACGGCACTTCCCGGGTGGGAGGAAAATATCGTCGCAGCGTTGAGAAAAGCACAGTATAGTAACACCGACAATCGTAATGGCGATGTTAATAACAGCTGCTAGTCATTCATATACCATCAACAACAACCCTTAAGACAAACTTTGCATTTAACAACACGGACCTTAACTGGCAAAGCGACCGCCCAACATCATAAGGTGTACCTTTGTCAGGGCTACGGCCCTGCCCCCTCCACAACACCCCCCTCCACAACACATACAACACCCACCCTCCTCACCACCCCCACCCACTCCCAAACATACCCCGCAAAATCCCCCCTCCCAACACCCCGCAACACCCCCCCAACAACCCACAACTCCGCCAACACACGCAACACCCCACCCCTCCCTATGGAATCGTAGTCTGATGTAGCGCAGGAATTTTGCCTATCCGACAAAGCGTTTCAAGATACAGCAATTATGCATATTTAATTACCTCATTTGCATCCCTAGCCGCATATATCACATCCTTTAAAAATGGCTAAAAGATGTGCCATGATAGGCTTTATGCAGCACAAGATTTTTGAGTATCCATGTACCGTTTCAAAAAAATATAGCAAATTTTTTTTTACGCTGGTTTTTGCATGATTAATTACTCATTTGCATACTCAATTTGCCCGAATACGCCCAAAATCTAATCAGGTTGAGAACCTTCAGCCCACTTCCTTCCCCAAGTTACATCATTATAATACGCCTTACAGACACTCGCAGAAAACTTTAATCAGGCCTGCAGGAAATTTTCATAAATTATTCAAATTAAGATATAAAATTAGCATCTTTTAACGCCCAAAATCTAACCAGGTCGAGAACTCTCTCCCGCTTCTTTCCAGCAAGTTACATCATTGTCGCCCTTACGGAACTCCCATAAATCGAATAAACATGGGTTAACATTTTATCACGGACTACGACGAAACGGACTGACGGACTCTGCTCATTTCATGTAGTCCGCCGTTCCGAACTCGTTCGCGGGGACAATTAGGCAACAGCGCTTGGAGACTGTTTACAGTGATAAAGCGCTATATAAAAACTGATTATTATTATTATTAATCTCTGACAATCTTAAGCTTGCACCCAAGATAAACGCAATCATCTTGATTTCAATTGGATTGACAAGTTCAGATTTGGGTCCTAAATTCACAAATTGTTTTCTTCAGGGTCTTGAATTCATGGATGCAACAAAAGTTAATTATATCATTAACAACAAATCGTTCCCATTGTTTAATCAAAGTTTCACATCAAGATGTTTTATTGTTATACAATCTGTGGAACTTGAGCTGAGAAAGGACCATATTATTTAGGAGAGACAATTTTTAAACAATCATCACACCACCTTTTGAACATGGCCATTTTTACCTTTTATAGGCGAATACTTGTCTGTTGTTTGACTGTGCTGGTCAATAATTGGACCTTCTTATTCAGTGGGCCGGGTTTAGTAAGCAAACCGCAATATCATTGTTTTCCTTCTTATTGAAATATATTATATAGTTGCGTCGTCGCCAAAGTGTTACGCCGCCGTGTTAATAAGGTTACGCATCACGCATGCTAGTACGGGTTGGTTCATTTTTGACAGCGGGGGAAATATTTTGCCCTTTTACCAAGATTATTGAAAAAATAAAATAATTTTCGGGAAAAACAAACCAACCAAAACTAAATCAGAAAGAATAAAAGATAGATTTGTTGTTTTGCCTATCTAATATCGTGTCTCTTGGATGGGCAGTCCAATATTTTTATCATAGTGGATACCGGCTGCGCCGGCATCCACTACTCAAAATATTGGACTGCCCATCCAATATGACAGGATATTAGATAGGCAAAACAACAAATCCTATCTTTTATTCTCTAATTGCTCCACACTTTGTGTGTCTTTGATGTGTAATTTTATGTTCAGGGTGTTTCCGTAAATTAGGGTACCAACTTGTGACATTTTGAGAGAAAAAAGGACAACAAAAATGTAAGGAGGATCTCAATAATTTCTTGAACAAATATATGATAATACCATTCCTCATTGAATAACAATCAAATTAGTCAAAAGTACTTTCAAAACTTAAAAATTTTTTTTTTTTTTTTTTTTTTTACGCGCGCGTGTATAAGGTTACGCAGTGCACGCAGCTAGTACGGGTTGGTTCATTTTTGACAGCGGGGGAATATTTTTGCCCTTTTAACTAATATTATTGAAATAAAAATATTTTCGGAGATTAAAACAACCAAAACTAAATAAGAATGAGAATAAAAGATAGGATTTGTTGTATTGCCTATCTAATATCGTGTCATATTGGATGGGCAGTCCAATATTTTTATCATAGTGGATACCGGCTGCGCCGGCATCCACTACTCAAAATATTGGACTGCCCATCCAATATGACAGGATATTAGATAGGCAAAACAACAAATCCTATCTTTTATTCTCTAATTGCTCCACACTTTGTGTGTCTTTGATGTGTAATTTTATGTTCAGGGTGTTTCCGTAAATTAGGGTACCAACTTGTGACATTTTGAGAGAAAAAAGGACAACAAAAATGTAAGGAGGATCTCAATAATTTCTTGAACAAATATATGATAATACCATTCCTCATTGAATAACAATCAAATTAGTCAAAAGTACTTTCAAAACTTAAAAATATTGCAATAAAACTGCATTCCGGTTCCCCGTGTAAATGGGACACCAAACCAATTTTGTTTTTTTTTAAAGATAATTTCATTACTATGTGATATGTATATAGTTTTATATGTACATTTTGTTATTTGAGGGGGCACAATAATATTAATAGTACAAATGGTCATGCCTGCATATAAAACAATGTTTTTCAGGCACAAGTGTAGCGGGACACCATTTGGTGTCCCGTTTACACGGGAAACCACAGATCACCACAGGATATTCAAAATTTAAAAGGTTTTAGATACACTGTCTTTACAAACTTTGCACGATATAGCATGAATTACGTATGCAAGCAATTGCAATGTACTTTAGCATGTCAAATTACATTCGGTTTCTCAGAACAAACCATTGGTTCCCATAGTAAACGTGAAAAGTGGGACACCAACATTTTGGGTTTTGTTTACACGGGGAATCAATGACTTGCATCGATTATAACATGATCGGCTAGTTACCAAAACAGTCAGATTTATTATGTTATGAAAGCTTTGTGTTTACTTTATAATAAATCAGAACAATATACCATATATTTTCAAGGTTTTGATGCACATTAAAACCAAGAACACAATGTTTAGGCCTTTTTATTTCATGTCACAGGCTTGGTGTCCCATTGACATCTTATTTTATACATATAATTAAAAGTTAATGAGTTCAATGTTTCATAATTATAAGGCAATTCCACGGTAACGGAATGACGTTTGGACTCACTTTTGCCACTTTCAGATGTGTTTATCACACATATTTGAATCGGTTAGAGCAAACAAATATGTAAGAACAATGTTGTTCTAATGACTCGTAAGGAATGCTTGCTTACCTTCTCCGATATATTCCCACATAAATATATTCATTTCGATCACCCTGTATGACGACACCTCCCCAAGTGACGTCATACCCACAATCCTCTTCCTCTTTTCGTCTTACCCTCGACAAGATCAACATCCTGCAGGGGGCGGGACGGGCCGGGAATCAACATCGGAGAAGGTAAGCAAGCAATTCTTACGAGTCATTAGAAGAACATTGTTCTTACATGACTCATACAGGAATCTGCTTACCTTCAATCCGATGTTGATGTAACAAATTGCATTAACATCGCCAGATTAGCACAGGTACTAGGAGGCGGTGCAGGATGCAAAATGTCACATCAGGATTGCGTGAATCGAAATGAATTCGAATTGCAAGCAATTCGAATCAAGACCTAAACAACAAGCGCAAAAATCATAAGACACCCTGGGTGACGTAGAGATTTGCACTTACCATTAATTGTCCTGAGAGCCCGATCTGTGTAGGACAGCTCAGGCAAATCTAGCTCTTTCTGGGTTGACGTGTCGAAGGTACGTTGTGGTGAAAGTAGTTGAGGAGCGCCATGAAACCGCCGCGCAGATTTCGGCAAGGGAGATGCCGCGCTGAAAGGCGAAAGAGCTCGCGAAAGCTCTGGGGGAATGAGCACAAACATTCGCGGAATTTGGAATAGCCGCGGCGTCTGTGATAATCCTAACTACCCACCTAGCTAGCGTAGCCTTCGTCGCAACCGTTGTGATGAAGAGCTGGCTCGTGGCCCCCCTGATGGGGCGCGTCCTCTTAACATACCATTTTAAGGCGCGAACAGGACACCAGAATCTGTCCTCCCGAATAGAAGAAACCGTGCTTATCTTCGGGAGGAAGACGGGGGACGCTGAGAAGGCGCTACACTCGTTCTTTGCGAGAAACCCTGGGCGAAAGTACAGCGTAGCACCGGCGTTAGAGAATTGGATAGCATCGCCTACGGCTAGCGCATGCAGCTCCGACTGGCGTCGTCCCGAAACCATGAAGATAAGGAACACCGTCTTCAACGTCAGGTTGGCTAAAGTAGCGTCCTCCATGGGCTCAAACGGGGCTCCACGCAGATAGTCCAACACCTTGTTGAGGTTCCATGAGGGTACAATCTTCCTCTCCGGGGGTCTGGTATTAAACATCCCGTCGAGTAGAAGCTTGATGGCGGCAGAGTCGTTAAGTCTGGTTCCATCATCAAACCCTCTGTGGATCGACTGAATAGCAGATTTGTAGTTTCGGACGGTGGCGGCCTCCAGTCCAGCATCAAATCGCTCCGACAAGAAGTCTGCCACCTGGCCTACAGTGGCAACAGTGGGATCGAGATCCCTCTGTCGGCACCATCGGTAGTAGACGCCCAGACATCCAGAGTAAGTTCTGAGCGTGCTTGGGCGTCTACCCCGAGCGGCCAGGTTAGCAGCTCTAGACGAAAGGCCCTCCTCCCGGAGATGACTCCGCACAAGGGCCAAGCAGTCAACCTCGGGTGCTCTATCTTCAGATTCGAATTGGTCCGACCGATGTCCCGGACGAGGTCCGGAACCTGCGGTAACAGCCTTGGACAACCTGCGAGCAGGTCTACCAAGGGCCGAAACCACAGGTGTCGAGGCCAAAACGGGGCGATCATGATGACGTTGCATTCCTCCTCTGATATCTTGCAAAGAACGCGATGTATCAGAGGAAGGGAGGAAATGCGTACGCTGTCATGCCCGCCCAACTGATAGATAGAGCGTCCATGGCGAATGCTCCGGTCTGGGGGTACCGAGAGCAGAACACCGGGAGCTGATGATTCCGTTGCGACGCGAAGAGATCTATCGACGGGTAATAGAACCTGTCGAAGATCATCTGGACGACCCGTGGGGCTAGGGACCATTCCTCGGGGCCGGACAGTCGGCCCCGAGATAGATCGTCCGCCAGGATGTTGGTAACACCTGCAATGTGCGTTGCAACGAGGATTATCCCGCGGCTGCTGCACCAATTCAGAAGCTGAATGGTGTGCAAACAGAGCGTGGGGGACCTGGTGCCCCTTGCCTGTTCACATAGGCCACTACAGTCGTGTTGTTGGACTGAATCATGACCTTGCAGCCCACCAGCCTGGACTCGAACTCCTTGAGGGTGTAAACCACTGCTAGAAGTTCGAGCAGGTTGATGTGGAAGGACGCATGTTCGGGCGACCACTGGCCGAACACGCGATCCTCCCCTAGATGACCACCCCATCCCCACTCCGACGCGTCTGTAGACATGACGTGTCGTGGAGAAGCTGGGAACTTCACCCCAACCACGAGGTTGGAGCGAAGCATCCACCACTCCAGCTCTCTCCGTGAGATGGCGGTCATCGGGAAAACCCTGGTAATGAGGTGCCGACTGGGTCGGTAATGCGCCAGAAGGTGCAACTGAAGGGCCCTCATGTGAAGGCGACAGTCTGGGACCCGGTCTACCAGACTGGCCATCAGCCCCAGCACCCTGAGCCAGGCGAACGCGGTCGCATGCGGGGCTCCGTGGAGCACGAGCACCATCGCACACGATACCATGTTCGCCACCTGCTCGGGTGACGGGACAGCTCACCCGTGGACCAGGTCTAGCTGTGCACCCAGAAAGATGGGGGTCTGTGTCGGAACGAAATTGGACTTCTGGTGATTGACCAAGAAGCCCTGACTCGTCACTGTTTGCACTACGAACTCGAGTTGCCGCAGTGCATTGACCCTGGACGGGCTGTTTACTAGCCAGTCGTCCAGATAAACACACAGATTGATCCCCGGCACCAGAGGTACGCTGCTACGGCCTGCACCACCCGGGGGAAAACCCGTGGGGCGGTGGATAGGCCAAAGGGGAGGCAGCGAAACCGGTACGCCTCTCCATTCACCGAGAAACGGAGCCATGGCTGATCGTCTCGGTGAATTGGGACGTGGAGATAGGTGTCCTTGAGGTCCAGTGACGTCGCCCAGGTCCCTTTGATTGGGCAACGTAACACCGAGGCCAATGTCTCCATCTGAAAATGCACTGGCTTGATGAAGACATTGAGCGGCTTGAGATTGAGAATCGGCCGCCAATCGCCCGTCTTCTTCGGTGCTAGGAAGAAGGTGGACCAGAATCCCTCCCGAAAGGGAGGGCTGATCCGGACGATCGCCTCTTTGCGGAAAAGACTATCGACTTCCGTCAAAAGAGCCTGCCGCTTCACTGGACATCCGGGAAGGATGGTGGCCTTCATCGGCATATGATGGGGAGGGGCTGCAGTGAATTCGATACGGTAACCCGTATCCCCCAGTTGCAGCACCCATTCGCCCGGCTGGATCCCGATCCAAGTCCGAGCGAACTTCAGCAGGCGACCACCCACCGGGGGATATTGCCCCGGCGGAAGCTGCTCCCCTTCGGGAAGGGGAGACAGCACGGTCGCCGCCCCGTCAAACCCCAGTCTTCGCCTTCTTGGCCCTAGGCCGAGAAGACTTGGACTGGGACGCCGGACGCTTAGCCGCCCTCGGAGGGGGCTTAGCGGCCGACGTAGACGCCGCAGTAGAAGGAGCAGGGGTGGCCGCAGACGATTTCTTTGGCTTCCTGCTGCGCTTCTTCTGCTTCGGCTTCCCGGCGGTGATAGGCTTCAGCTTCTGTTGAAGCTTCTCCTCATTGGTGACACGCTGCGCCAGCTGCTCCGCAACCGTGTCGAACGTGTCACCGAAGAGTGTCGCCCGGCCAAAGGGCACCTTCCTCAGGTCCCCCGAAAGGTCCCTGTTGAAGATGCGCTTAGGCTCTGCACAAGCGTTTTCGCATCTGAAAGACCCGATCCGCATAGACAGAGCCATCGACTCCTCCATCTGGAAGCGGGCTAGCGTAGCCGCCAGCTCCACCGCCGCCAGAGAAGAAGATTCTTGACCGGACGACTCGCCTGCCACCAAGTCACCAAGATGGTTGGTGAGGCAGAGGGAGAAACTTGACAAGCGAATCAGCGCCCGCGCACGGGCATCAGCCCGCTTGAATTCTTCCTCCCAAAAGGGCGAGAAGCATGGGGGTGCAGAAGCCCCCGCGGACGGCAATTTCGGAGCGATATTGCTGTCCATCGAGGGCACCCTCAAAAGCTTCTCATAGTCGGCGCTGCACACACGAAGCGTAGACGTGTAGGCCCGCGACGAACACGAAGCCCACAGTCTTTCCGGAGTGTCCAATGCGTCCCACGCCTCATGGAAGTCCTTGGGCAGTGAGAACAGAAGAACGGACCGCGTCGGCTTGGAGCCCAAGCCCCCCAGCTTGAGGCTCCCCACCTGCTCTGGCTTACCCTCGTCGACTGCTAGGCCAAGGCCAGAAGCCATAGCCCTGAGGACGGTGGGAGCAGAGGCCGGGAACAGGTCAGATGCCGACGGCAGCTCCGAAATATGTGTGGCCGCGGCTCACGGCGATGACGAGGCCCCAGCATCATCATCACCAACCCCCTCCGATCCGCTGTCCGAGGACTCGGAATCGGATGGGGGATGAGCCACAGTAGCAGGTGCAGCACTAGGCTGGACCACGCTACCCGCTGCAACCGGAGCTCCATGCTGCGACGGTACCTGCGGAACAAGCGGCGACCCTGGATACACCCCCGCCCACAGCCCCGACAGGCCAGGGTGGGAGGTGTAAGCCGGAATAGGAAAGAGCGGATACCTGTTACCCTGTGGGCCAAAGTAATTGGCCGGAGGGTAAGCAGGATACCCCGGATTCATCCCAAAAAACCCGGAGTGTGGATCCACAAACGAGGGCGGAGGCACAGCGCTCTTGTTGAACCCAAGACGAAAAGAGGAAGAGGATTGTGGGTATGACGTCACTTGGGGAGGTGTCGTCATACAGGGTGATCGAAATGAATATATTTATGTGGGAATATATTTTCATGGGAGGTTCTGCATCTGCCTAAAGACAATGCAATTTGTTACATCAACATCAGATTGAAGGTAAGCAGATTCCTGTATGAGTCACAACTAAACTATGCCAGTTACCCATACCTTCTATTTGTACTTTAGTTTGTTTCGGAAATATGCATAACAATCAGGCTGGTAACGGAATGACGGTAAAAATGGACGTGGGTTCTACACCTCACATACGTTTTGCAGAAACCCTGTGAATTTTATGAGGCAATATTATTTAAAATGTAAACAATGTCATCCTTAGAGTCTTATCTGAAATAAAACATGAGTTTTGAAAAAAAATTCTTATGTTATTAAAATACGAAACATTAAGCAGACAAGCATTTGGTAACAGAATGACGGTAACGGAATGACAGAATGTCCTCCCATAGAAACATGTACA
The DNA here is from genome assembly GCA_023653785.1 of Ophioderma brevispina. Lineage (NCBI taxonomy): Eukaryota > Metazoa > Echinodermata > Ophiuroidea > Amphilepidida > Ophiodermatidae > Ophioderma > Ophioderma brevispina. The sequence continues at coordinate 27,471 of JAMKCH010010114.1, forward strand.
AAATTTCTTTGAGTGACCTAAATTCAGGAGGCCAAATCTCACCACAAAGATGGTGGTACAATTTTTTAAGTTGATGCATTGGTTACATCAGGTCTTTAAATTTTTTTGAGAAAACAAAATGTTTTAATATTTTTATTATTTTAGGCATACCGACTGTTTGAAATAGAGCAATTTAAGCTCAAGGTTGCTGAATTCTGCAGGCAGTAGGTAAAAAATTCTTGGTCATATGGGATATTGTTTTTTACTTGTTTTAAGTGATTCTGAAGCCATCGGTGGTGGTCTGTAAGAAAACTTTTTTTCACCCAGTTTCGATGATTTGTCATTCCGTTACCGATTTGGTAACGGAATGACGCACTTTAATTACCTGTAATTAATTAACAAAAGGGGTATAAGTGAAAAAAGTGGCTCTATGACTGTAAGGAATGCTTGCTGACCTTCTCCGAATATTCCCACATAAATATATTCATTTTCGATCACCCTGTATGAGGACACCCCCACGAGACGTCATACCCCAATTCCTCTTCTTTTTCGTTTACCTGGACAAGATTGACATCCTGCAGGGGGCGGACGGGCAGGGAATCAACATCCGAGAAGGTAAGCAAGCATTCCTGCGCGTCATTAGAAACAACATTGGTCTTCCCTGATCATACAGGAATCTGTACCTTCAATACGATGGTGAGGAACAAAGGCATTAAACCTCGCAGATTAAGCAAGGGTACGGTACTAGGAGGCGGTCAGGAGGCAAAATGTCACTCGGATTTGCGTGAATCGAAATGAATTGGAATTGCAAGCACTTCGATCAAGACCTTAAAACAACAAGGCGAAAAATCATAAGACACCCTGGGTGACGTAGGAGATGTAGGCAGCGGTGGTTCTGCAGGGGGCAATCCGGTAGGTGCAAAAAAAATTTCCGATCACAAGTAAAAATTTCTCGGTCCCAGGGCAAAAGAATCCGAAACATAAAAGAGGCTGATTTACAAAATATCAGTGTTTGATTTCACCGATTTCCCCTCAAAAAAAAATTTCAAAGGTGCACTCTTGCCCCATTCTTTGCCCCACCGGCTCGCTATGGGAGTTAGAGATTTGCACCTTACCCTTAATGTCTGAGCGCCCGTCTGTGTAGGACAGCTCGGCCAAATCTAGCTCTTTCTGGGTGGACGTGGCGAACGGTTACGTTTGGTGGTGAAAGTAGTTGAGGAGCGCATGACACCGTCCGCGCAGATTGCGGAAGGGAGATTGCCGCGCTGAACGGCGGAAAGAGCTCGCGAGAGCGCTGGGGAAGAGCACGACATTCGCGGAATTTGGACTAGCGCGGCGTTCTGTGATAATCTAATACCCACCTAGCTAGGTAGCCTTCGTCGCGGCCCCGTGAGGGGGCAACCGTTTGTGATGAAGAGCGGGCTCGTGGTCCCTTGATGGGGCGCGTCCTCTTTAAAACATAACCATTTTAAGGCTTGCGAACAGTACACCAGAATCTGTCCTAGAATAGAGAAACCGGGCGTATTTCGGGCGGAAAGACGGGGGACGGAGAAGGCGTACATAGGTCTTGCGAGCAACCCTGGGCCGAAAGTACAGCAGTATAGCACGGAGTAGAGAATTGGATAGCATCGCCTACGGCTAGCGCACGCATCTCCGACTGGCGTCGTTCCGAAGCCATGAAGATAAGGAACACAGTCTCAACGTCAGTTGGCTAAAAGTAGCGCCCTCCATGGGCTCAAACGGGGGTGGCTCCACGCAGATAGTCCAATCAACACCTTGGTGAGGTTCCATGAGGGTACGACCTTCTTTCGGGGGTCTGTATTAAACATCCGTCGAGTAGAGCTTCGACTGGCGGCAGGAGTAGTTAAGTCTGCGTTCCATTATCAAACCCTCTGTGGATCGCCTGAATAGCAGATTTGTAGTTTCGGACGGTGGCGGCCTCCAGTCCAGCACCAAATCGCTCCGACCAGAAGTCTGCAACCTGGCTACATGGCAAACAGTGGGATAGAGATCCCTCTGTCGGCAACATACGGTATAGAAGCCCAAGCCAATCCAGAGTAAGTTATGGCGTGCTTAGGGAGTCTACCCCGAGCGGCCAGGTTAGCAGCTCTAGACGAAAGGCCCTCCTCCCGGAGATGATCCGGACAAGGGCCAAAGCAGTCAACTCTCAGGTGCTCTATCTTCAGATTCGAATTGGTCGACGATGTCCGGACGAGGTCCGGAAACCTGCGGTCAAGCCGTGGACAACCTGCGAAGCAGGTCTACAAGGGCGAAACCCACAGGTGTGAGGCCAAACGGGGCGATCATGATGGACGTTGCATTACTCCTCTGATATCTTGCAAAGACGCGAGGTATCAGAAGGAGGGAGGAAAAGGAATGCGTACGCTGTCATGCCCGCCCAAATGATAGATAGAGCGTCCATGGCGAATGCTCGGTCTGGGGGGGTACGAGAGAGCAGAACACCGGGAGCTGATGATTCCGTTGCGACGCGAAGAAGAAGATCTACGACGGGTCAAGAACCTGTCGAAGAATCTCTGGGACGACACGTGGGCTAGGGACATCCTCGGGCCGGCAGTCATTTTTTTTTTTTGGGCCCGAGATAGATCGTCGCCCGGATGTTAGGTAAAACCTGCAATGTGCGTTGCAACGAGGATTATCCTGCGGCTGCTGCACCAATTCAGAAGTTGAATGGTGCCCCCCTGCCTGTTCACAAGGCCACTACAGTCGTGTTGTTGGACTTGAATCATGGACCTTGCAGCCCCCAGCCGGACTCGAACTCATTGAGGGTGTAAACCACTGCTGGAAGTTCGCGCAGGGGTTGATGTGGAAGGACGCATGTTCGGGCGACCACTGGCCAAAACACGGATTCCCAGATGACCACCCAGTCCCCACTCGACGCTATGTCGACAGAGGTCGTGGGAAGCTGCGACTTCACCCCAACCACGAGTTGGAGCGAAGCATCCACCACTCCAGCCCCCTCCGTGAGATGGCGGTCATCGGGCAACACGGTATGCGGGGTGCCGACTGGGTCGGGTGTAATGCGCCAGAAGGTGCAACTGAAGGGCCTTCATGTGGAAGGCGCGTATGGCCAGGTCTATACCAGAACTGGCCATCAGCCCAGCACCCTGAGCCAGGCGCACGCGGTCGCATGCGGGCTACGTGGAGCCGAGCACCAACGCACACGATACCATGTTCGCCACTGCGAGGGGGCGACGGGGCAGCTAACCCGTGGACCAGGTCTCGCTGTCACCCAGAAAGATGGGGGTCTGTGTCGGAACGAAATGGGACTTCTGGTGATTGACCAAGAAGCCTGACTCGTCACTGTTTGCACTACTGAAACTCGAGTTGCGCAGCTGCATCGACTCTGACGGTGTTTACTAGCCAGTCGCCAGATAAGACACCGATTGATCCCGGACCAGAGGTACCTGTACGGCCTGCCCACTGGGGGGAAACCCGTGGGGCGGTGGATCGGCCAAAGGGGAGGCAGCGAAACAGGTAAGCTATCATTCACTGAGAAACGGAGCCATGGCTGATCGTGCTCGGTGAATGGGATGTGGAGATGGCGTCCTTGAGGTCCAGTGACGTCGCCCAGGTCCCTTTGATTGGGAAACGTAACACCGAGGCAAGTCTCCATCTGAAAATGCATGGCTTGATGAAGACAGTGAGCGGCTTGAGATTGAGAATCGGCCGCCAATCGCCCGTCTCTTCGGTGCTAGGAAGAAGGTGAACCAGAATCCCTCCCGAAAAAGGGATGGCTGAGCCGGACGATCGCCTCTTTGCGGAAAAAGCTATCGACTTCCGTCAAAAGAGCCTGCCGCTTCACTGGATCATCCGGGAAGGATGGTGGCCTTCTCATCGGCATAGTGATGGGGAGGGGCGCAGTGATTCGTACGGTAACCCGTTATTTTATCACCCCATGTTGCAGCACCCATTCGACGGATGGATCCCGATTCAGTCCGATGCGACTCAGCAGGCGACAGCCCACGGGGGGATATTGCCCCGGCGGAACTGTCCCCTCGGGAAGGGGAGACAGCATGGTCGCCGCCCCATCAAAACCCAGTCTTCGCCTTCTGGCCTAGGGACCGAGAAGACTTGGACTGGGACGCCGGACGCTTAGCCGCACTCGAAGGAGGGGGCTTAGCGGCCGTCGCCGACGTAGACGCCGCCGTAGAAGGAGCAGGGGTGGCCGAAGACGATTTCTTGCTTCCTGCATGCGCTCTTCTGCCTCGGCTTCCCGGCGGTGATAGGTGCTCTTGAAGCTTCTCCTCATTGGTGCCCCGATGCGCAGCTGCCTCACGTCAACAGTGTCGAACGTGTCACCGAAGAGTGTCGCCCGGCTAAAGGGCACCTTCCCAGGTCCCCCCGAAAGGTCCCTGTTGACGTACGCTTAGGCTTGCACAAGCGTTTTGCGTCTGAAAGACCCGATCCACATAGACAGAGCCATCGACTCCTCCAGCTGGTGGCGGGCTAGCGTAGCCGCCAGCTCCAATCGCGACCAGATGAAGAGATTCTGGACCGGACGAATCGCCTGCCACCAAGTACCAAGGATGGTTGTGAGGCAGGGGAGAAAACTTGCAACGAAATCAGCCGGGGGGGGGGCCCGCGCACGGGCATCAGCCCGCTTGAATTTCCTCCAACAAGGCGAGAAGCCTGGGGGCGCAGAAGGCCCCGCGGACGGCAATTTCGGAGCGATATTGCTGTCCATCGGGGGCACCCTCAAAAGCTTCACATAGTCGACGCTGCACACACGAAGCGTAGACGTGGAGGCCCGCGACGAAACACGAAGCCCACGGTCTTTCCGGAGTGTCCAATGAGTCCCACGCCTAAGGAAGTCCTTGGGCAGTGAGAAAGAAGACGGGGACGCGGCGGCTGGAGCCAAGCCCCCCAAGCTTGAGGCTCCCCACTGCTCTGGCTTACCATCATGACGCTAGACTCAAGGCCAGAAGCCATAGCCCTGAGGACGGTGGGAGCAGAGGCGGGCACTAGTCAGATGCCGACGGCAGCTCCGAAATATGTGTGGAGGCCGCGGAAACGGAGGATGACGATGGAGCCCAGCATCATATTCAAACCCCCTCCGATCCGGCTGTCAGAAGGACTCGGAATCGGATGGGGATGAGCCACACAGTCGCAGGTGCAGCACTAGGCTGGACCACGCTACCTGTGCAACGGAGGTCCATGCTGCGGACGGTACATCTGCGGAACAACGCCGGACGCCCGGATTACACCCCGCCCAAGGCCCCCCCGCGGCCAGGTGGGCGGGTAAGCGGAATAGGAAAGGAGCGGGGATTACCTGTACCATGTGGGCCAAAGGAATTGGCGGTAGGGTAAGCAGGATACCCGGCTCATCACAAAAAACGGAGTGTGGATCCACAAACGAGGGCAGAGGCACAGCGCTCTTTTGAACCAAGACGAAAAGAGGAAGAGGATTGGGGGTATGACGTTCACTGGGGAGGGATTGGGCGGTGTCGTCATACCCCAGGGTGATCGAACTGGAATTTTTTTTTTTAATAAATTTATTTTGTGGGAATATATTTCATGGGAGGGGTCAGGTCTTGCATCTGCCAAAAGACAATGCAATTTGTTACATCAACATCAGATCGAGGTAAGCCAGATTCCTGTATGAGTCACAACTAACTCATGCCAGTTACCAATACTCTTTGTACTTAGTTTGTTTCGGAACTATGCATAAAAGAAGGCTGGTAAGGGATGAGGTAACAATGGACGTGGGTTCTACACCTAACATTACGTTTTGAAGAAACCCTGTGATTTTTTATGAGGCCATGGCAATATTATTTAAAATGTACACAATGTCATCCTTAGAGTCTTATTGAAATAAAACACGCGTTTGAAAAAAAATTCTTTGTATTAAAATACGAAACATTAAGCAGAAAAGCATTTGGTAAGAAGGACGGGTTAACGGAATTGACAGAATGTCCTCAATAGAAAATGTTACAAAAATTTCTTGAGTGAACTAATTCAGGAGGCCAATTCTCACTACAACGATGGTGGTACATTTTTTAAGTTGATGCATTGGTTACATCCAGAGGTCTTTAAATTTTTTGAGAAAACAAAATGTTTTAATATTTTATTATTTTAGGAATACCGCTGTTTGTGAAATAGAGCAATTAAGCTCAAGGTTGCGGTTCTGCATGTGCAGTATGGTAATAAAAATTTATTTTGGTATATGGGGATATGTTTTTTTACTTGTTTTAAGTGATTCTGAAAGCCATCGGTGGTGGTCTGAAGAAAACTTTTTTTCACCCAGTTCGATGATTTTGTCATTCCGTTACCGATTTGGTAACGGAATGACACACTTAATACCGGAATAATTAAAAAAGGGGTATAAGTGAAAAAAGTGGCTCATTATTGTTGAGCTACCTATTCTACTTGAATATGAACTTGTTTACATTCCTACCACAACTTTTGAAAATCATTAAAAAATGGTATTTTTGGTTACGTGACAGAAATCCTGTTGGAGTCACTGACGTGTAACAAGCTCTACTCAAAACAAAAAAAGAAATGTGATATCACTTTTTCTAGCACTCACTTGGATAATACATAAATATGACATATTAATACCTACTTTAAAGTCTTCTGATGAACTTCTTTTTCTTCCATTTATACACATTTGAACAAAATGGGGGAAAAAAATCCATATTTTTATACCGATCATGATAAAAAATGAAATTTTGAGATCTATCTCAAAATTTGGTCCATAAGCTCCTCTTTTTAGACACCAAGTTTATGTTCTGGTAATTGACATGTGGGTACCAGGATGAACTTTGCTTGGAATTGCCCGTATATAATCTTATAATTAGCTGCAAATGCTGAATTTAAAATGGAGAATTTATTATAAGTTTTACATATTTCTGTGCATTAAATAACAAAAATGTAAATAGTAACGGGACACCAAAGTCTACTGTTGTTTTTTTTGCACCTAAAGGTCCGTTCATACTTCCATGCACTGCAGTGCAGTGGCAGTAAATTTATGGCCAAATGTTCCGTCCTTCCGCTGCACTCCTAAGCGATTTACTGCAGGTCAAACCCACGGTCACTGCAGGTCACGGGTTGCAGTAGTTTGCAGTAAACTTGCGGAAAGTGGATACTGCAACACTGACTGCACCCCACTTTATCTTGGCATGCAGTTTAAAATAATTTTAAACTTAGTTGCGTACTGCATTGCGTGCAATTAATGCAAGGGATTGCAGTGACAATTTTGGGAGGCTGCATTGCCCACTGGCAGCAATGCAGTGAAGTATGAACGACTTAATTTACGGAAACACCCTACAACATTAAACAAGGCGGTTCTCGAACCACAAGGGCCCCAGCCCCAGTGCAGTAAATAATGACCAAAAGCAACATAAATTTAACATATCAGGACGATTGCACTGGAAATAAGTGGTTCTTGAACCACTGAGACTCTTCCATTGACATGACGTCACAAGTTGGCACTTAACTGTTGAACACATGCACCAAGTTTCATTCCCCCTCACACATGATAGTGATTTGGACCTGAATGACCCCCACATAACCTTCACAGATTTTGCATTGAAGTGGACCACATTCACTAGGTTTCATGACCACACAACCATGTGCAAAGATGACCTTTGAATGACGTGCATGACTTGAAGGGACATCAAAATTTTGGTACTGAATGTGACCACACCCAACAAGTTTCATCCTCCTAAAACATGATTAGTGATTTGGACCTTGGATGACCCGCATGACCTTCAAATGACCTTCACAAATTTTAGGCATTGCATGTTTGACCAACTTCACTAGGTGTCTGAACCCCATAACAATGTGCAAGGAATTGACCTTGAATGACCCTCATGACCTTGAATGACCTTCAAAAATTTTGGCACTGAATGGTGACCACACCCACAAATTTCCACCTCCTACCACATGTTTAGTGATTTGACCTTGAATGACCCCACATGACCTTCAAATGACTTCAAAAATTTTGCCACTGAATGTTGACCCCACCCACCAAGTTTCATCCTCCTACCACATATTAGTGATTTGACCTTGGATGACCTCTCAGACCTTGAAATGACCTCAAAATTTTCGGTACTAAATGTTGACCACACCCACCAATTTCCACCCTCCTACCACATGTTTAGTGATTTGACCTTGAATGACCCCACATGACCTTCAAATGACCTTCAAAAATTTTGTCACTGAATGTTGACCCCACCCACCAAGTTTCATCCTCCTACCTCATATTTAGTGATTTGACCTTGGATGACCTCTCATGACCTTGAAATGACCTTCAAAATTTTCGGTACTAAATGTTGACCACACCCACCAATTTCCACCCTCCTACCACATGTTTAGTGATTTGACCTTGAATGACCCTCATGACCTTGAATGACCTTCAAAAATTTTGGCACTGAATGGTGACCACATCCACCAATTTCCACCCTCCTACCACATGTTTAGTGATTTGACCTTGGATGACCTCTCATGACCTTGAAATGACCTTCAAAAATTTTGGCACTGAATGGTGACCACATCCACCAATTTCCACCCTCCTACCACATGTTTAGTGATTTGACCTTGAATGACCCTCATGACCTTGAATGACCCTCATGACCTTGAATGACCCCACATGACCTTCAAATGACCTTCAAAATTTTCGGTACTAAATGTTGACCACACCCACCAATTTCCACCCTCCTACCACATGTTTAGTGATTTGACCTTGGATGACCTCTCATGACCTTGAAATGACCTTCAAAAATTTTGTCACTGAATGTTGACCCCACCCACCAAGTTTCATCCTCCTACCACAACAGATAAGGTTTATAGCAATTTTTTCCTATTTTTGACCACATTTGACCTTTGACCCAAGACACATGACCCACTTCGAATCCCACCCAGCGTGTACTCAAGATACATCTATGTTGCGAAGATGGACACCCACGCTTGCTTAGTTCCAAGGATATCGCTTGGGACGCACACACACGGACGGAGATCATTTCTATAGTCCCCCTTCGCCAACAAAAGTTGGCGGGGGACCAAAAATATTAGAGACATTTTGTTTAACAATCATCATACCATATTTGAAACAGCAATTTTTACCTTAACTAGGTTCATACTTGTCTTTTGTTTGGCTGTGCTAGTCGCTGGACACTGCTGCACATTTTAAGAGTAAAAAATGACATTTTACAATGTTTAAAAATTATATGTTTCATGGTTTCGAATCTAGATATTTTGTAACATTTGTGTTACAAAGTGAAGACTTTAATTTTTTTTTCAAGAATTACACACACAAAACTTAGACACCTTGTTTTTCCAAACCTAATATCTTATAAACTTTCAAGGTAAATATAGGTGCTGCTACTTTTATACTTTATTTTGTGGGGGATTTTAACAAAAATCATGTATCGTTAACCAACATACAAAATCGATAAATTTAGACTTCCCAATCCATGACAACAACAGCAAATTTATGTTCTGATCTGTTAGGAGCACTAAATGCTTCTTTGTAGGAAAATATGAAAAACTCCAGTCAATTTTGGTTCAGCAATTACCATTATAATGTTCTGGAGAGGACACCTTTTAAACACACGGAAGCACGATGGGTGAAAACAGACCCCTTGGTGTATTTCTGGGCATATCCACTCACTAATTTCATTTGGTCATCATTCGGTATTAAACAAGTTAAGAACAAGTTTAAGAAAGATATTTTTGAATTTAGTAAATACAAATATGACGCCTTGTTGTGAGAAGAGGATTATATTTTTCATTTAATGCGAAATACAATTTTACCAATAATTTTCATAATTTTGTCATTTTTACATCATTTTCCTCAGTTAACTTGTTGTCACACACATTCTAATATTTAGTTCTAATCAAAACAATACCACAAGACACAACCATTTGTCAATGGATTTTTAGGTAAATACCTTCAAAATGGAGACCTCAAAAAATGTGTTAAGTGCACATTTTAGCCCAAAATTTAATAAGAAAGAACCAACAAATTCTAGTATAACAAATATTGACTGCTATGAGGGGCTGGTTAAACTAAGGCCCAGGTGCTCTCGAAACCATACTATGTCCCCAGGACGTAGCCGAGGGGCATAGTAATGGGTTTCAAGATCACCGATGGCCATGTTTTCACCATGCTCCGAATAAACGCATTCAATATTTGTTTTATATACCGATATTAGATTCTTGTCAACTGATTGTTTAAGGAATTCTATATTCTAACCAGGATGCTAACACATGCCTATAATATCATGTATGTGTAGGCCATGGCTCGCATGCATGGTTTTAAACATTTTGTGGTAACTTAGGTCCAAAACTTAATGAAGAATTAGCAATCAACCTTCAGAAGTGTGTTGTAGTCCAAAACGTATCCCCGTAACGACTTCTGCCATTTGTTTGTCGTCAAGATGCGTACCACTCCGGTAATTCATCAAACTTTTTAACACGGCCGCAGAATGGCCGTTCTCGGTGTCAAATTATATCCTCGAATATCCTCACGTGGTATTTTTACCCTGCCGTTTTGTATTACCCTTTGAGCTTGCTCTCTGATTCCTTTCAGATCTTCTACAAGCTCCTAGCATGAATACAGTTCCTGCGATTCAGCCATTTCCTTGCCAAGCCTGCATCAAACTTGCAACTACTGTTTGTTTACTTACTCCGTACTGTCAGTTCGGCCAGACCTCAGGCTGGTTCGGCATAGCCCGGCAAAATTCAATGCGATCGTCTTCCTACACCAGCTTCAATATGTACATTCATAATAGTTCGTACGACAGTCCGTTTAAGCTGGGAAAGGTGTCCCTTCCATAGTTCATGACGAGCCCCTCTCCCAGTGGCATATTTTCATTTTGGTTCAATTCCTTGAAAGGCTATTGAATTTATCCTCCCTTTTAAAACCAATCCGCTGACCAGGTATCTATATGAGGTCTATAACACACTCAATAATACGCCCAGTACTGGTCGCACACATCAGTACTGCTCAAAGGCAATTTCATGGATCAAATTTTTGTTTATAAATAATTTTTTTCAAAAAATGCTAAACAGATGAAATCCTGCATCCACAGGTAGTAGAAGACTTTCAGCTATTCTTTTTTCCCTCTAATATTCCTTTTTAATCCATTGCATGTCGAAAATAACGTAAAACTTCTGGAAAACCGGCTACTCAGCGTGGAATTGTTCGATATCAAATGTGGCCTGGTTATTATTGTTTTGGAATGAAATGTCGAAGATCAGAACTTAGTCTCATCTCTGCTGTAAGTTAACAGCCTGGACGTTTGTGTATTACATACACGCAGTGACAGTCGCACACTACTGACTTGAAGGTTGAATGATATTACAATCATGTACTGTATGTTTGTGACATTTCCGATGTACCTCCGACTTTCCCGAATGTTGCCCATTTTCCATGACAGCTGTCAACCCGCATGGTGGCGGCCACCAGTTTTTTAAACAAGCCAGGTATTTAAAGTACCTGACAGTCGGAAAAATGTGCCGATTTTTTCAGCAGTAAGGATAGTTCATAAAACGAGTGAAACGGTGATTATCAGTTTGTTATTATCCCTGTGTTGGACATATTCTTGTAGCTAACTTCTTGATTTTTTGTACCTCTTGATTTTACCAGTTTATGTTTGTTGGTAGTTATAGCCGGGAGTCACAGTGGACATCCGGGAGTCCTGATAAAATCTGGCATTGAAACAACATGCTTATTCGCTCGCCGTCCACGCATAGTTCATAACGATGTGCAGTTGACCTATGCTAAAGACCATTTGCGCATTTGTTTCCACGCCATTCGGGGCTCCCTGGGCTTTCCCTCTTTGTTTTCATTTCACACGCCGCGATGGACGTCAGTCCTGTCCTCCCGGCTATACTGCCGCAATCCCATGTTGTCGACCCGAGGGGCCCTACAAACCTGGAGATGTGGTACCAAATCACCTATTGCCGAACTAGTACCAACCAAGTCATTAATTACCTTTCACGCTGAGCCGTTTTTGGAGACGAGTGCAGGCCGTTTTTGGAATACTTAGACGCGCATTTAGCTGCAATAGCTCCTTATGCCTTAGAGAGAAGATGAGAAAGAAGGATGGCTCGATTTTGAATCCGATTACCCCAGGATTACTCTCATTCACGAGCTCATTATTTGGGTAACTCCAAGGGCCCTCGTTAAAACCTTTGAAGTAATCTGTTCATCCGACTCAAGCTTGTCCAGTCGGGAAAGTTTCACACCAACAGGAATTAATTGGACAACATGCTGCTACTAGTACTAAAACATTTTATTAATTTCCAGCTAAAAGTTTCTCTGCTGGTAATGAATTCCACGTTTGTTCTGACCGATATTATTTATTTTATTCATTGGCGAAATATTGAGGAAACAGTGACTTTTTAACGAAATAAAAAAGCAAAATTAGCCCTTTTTTTCGGTAATCTAACCTTTATTTAATGTTTTGAGGTCAATAAAGGACGTTGTTAGTATCAACATGAAATATATCCGGTTAGTAGTCCTGTGGAAACTAGATATGATGAATGATTAGATAAATTGCATGTGAATACAACTCAACCATACCTGTATGTGTCAGGTAAAGTGTTCAAAAAGTGCCAAACTGCTTTGAAAATTTGGGGTCAAAGTGTCTGTAAGTTGATGTAGAAGAGTACGTTTCGCTGAACTGCTCACGACCCCAAAGTGTATAGACTGTGGGAAATGAGTGACACCAGGCTTTTCATTATGAAAGAGGAGCTCTGTTAATGACAATCTTCTGGGTTTATTTAGGAGCTCAACAAGAGGGCTCAATTTACTTACATTCATATAAAAAAATATAGGCTTTCAAGGATTTTTTGAGCTCCTGAAAGACACTGTCAGGAGGCTGGTAGGAGCTCTGGAGGCAATTGAGCTCCTTCCGAATGCAGGTCTGCAACTGTGTAATGGAATAGTTCGGGGTTTTATGACAGGTGTATGTAATGTTCTGTAGCAAGAAGCGCAAGTCTTTGATCGGGTCAATCGGATTTAAGGCAAATGAGATGAATAGGCGGATGAAACAGTTTATCTTTTGAAGAAACATGTGAGGTGTTTCTGCGCTAAGTGTCTACTTCGTGTCCCGCTACTTTAACTAACTATAAATGAAAAAAAATTACAATTCTTGAATATTATTTTGTGTTTGGTCTTGATTTAAATATGATTTTTTATTATAAAAAAATTATTAAAAACCTTGATAAACAGAGTTAAATGTTTGTATTTTCCTATTTTTTATGGTTGTGCAAACCCCCGAAAACCCCATGTCCCTATGGTTATGCTTAAAATTACAATGTCAATTATTTATTTGGTAGTAAAATTTTTCTGTTTGGAAATACTCTTGATCATTAAGTATTTACTGATTGACACCTATCTTTCAAATAATGCCATAATGCATCAACTAAATCCTAAATTACATTTTTGTTCAAAAAAGTCTTTGTACCGGATTTGAGTCCATTTCCGTAACTGAAAAATTTTGAAGGGCAGTCTATAAAATTGAAAAAATTACACGGTCTCGGACCGCTTGTGTCGCCTACCGTCGCGGGGTTTCTTGAATGATAGGCCTAACATGACCTTTGACCTTGATATGTGACCTGTGAACCTCATCAACAATGAGGGATCCCAGTTGACACCTCTGATTCAAGTTTGGTTCCAATTGAACTTATGAGGTCAATTTTTTACATTTTCAGCCCATTTTACAACTTGACCTCACATGGCCTTTGACCTTGGTATGTGGATATTGACCTCATCAACAAATGAGGATCCCATGTTGCACATATGCATTCAAGTTTGGTTCCAATGAACTTCAACTGTTCATTATAAGGTCAATTTTACTTTTACATTTTCAGCATATTTTACAAATTGACCTCACATGACCTTTGGACCTTGGTATGTGATCTTTGACCTCATCAAACAAAATGAGGGATCCCATGTTGCACCGATGGATTCAAGTTTGGTTCCATTGAACTTCAACTTTTCATATAGGTCAAATTTGACATTTTCAGCCTATTTAAAACTTGCCCTCACATGACCTTTTGACTTGGTATGTGACCTTTGACCCAAATCAAACAAGTGGGGTGATGCCATGTTGCAACTGTGACCCAAGTTTAGTTTAAATCCATCAAAGTACTGGGATATAAATGCAAATGTTACCCCTTTTTCACAAACAGACATCAACAACAGACATCATCAACAACAGACAACAAACAACAACAGTGGGACAAAGTGATACCTATGTGTCTTCATGCCTTAGGGCAGGCGACACAAAAAAATGAATCAAAAATTAACCTGGTCAATAAGTACTTGCATGAATTGGCTACTTGGCACACATCATTTATCTCCGGTATCTCTGATGAATATCCATCAAAAATACAACTTTCGCAAAAATGAGGGAGAGTAGTTTATTCAGTGGTCATTTCAGTAATGCGGTATAACCCTATAATATAGGAAAGTAAATGTCCATTTGATTGGCAGTGCAAACAGAATTGTGACCTGTACCCTAATATATAAACAAGCACGTAGGCATCGCCCTCGGGAGACGTTATATGGTTAAAGGTTTTGTTGAACCATCCATTTCCGTAACGGTCATTTCCTGTTAATTTTACGTTACGGAAATGATTTCTTGACATTTCAACCTGCTCATATTGGCAATAAAATCTGAGTATAATCAATATGGTTTTCTCCATTTGAAAGATCCTCCCTCACTTGTTCTTCCATTTTTGTTCAGATATTGAGGAGGATTACGTAGTAGGCATTTACTCAGCTTGACATTTACTGTCTGATTGTCATTTCCATAACAAATAGTGTTACGGAAATGACTTTTAATGGTTTTCCCTATGCTACAACACTGAAAAATTTAGATGTCGCATAAAAATTATTTGAAGGCTCTAAAGATCACGCCGAGTGCTCTTTCAGTATGTGTACACATTGTGAACACATTCAAGAAAAAATTATGATTTGAAAACTTTTTTTTAATTTTTTTAAAGCCAAAGTAGACACTTAGCGATCGACAACCACCCTTGAACCATCTCCTTCTTTCTATCTTCTCTGGGCTTAGTGACAATGTACGTAAGTAGTTTTCCAAAAGAAAGGATTTATAAGCGCTGCTCTCACAAAATACTTCTTTTTGAGGATTACGGCAGTGGTCAGTGGTTGTAGTTGGAACTTTTAATGCGAGGGTTACATAGCCATCTTTTAAATGATGACTTGTCACTTTGGTTTGTTTTCCGCCCACAGAAATTGTTGAGTTTTCTGTTCATGAAATTGAGTAAGGAAATACAACATGGCGGATAGTCTCAAGTTACGTAAGTTGCACATTATTGGACGAATTGTGTGACTGTTATTTGAGGAAGCAAAAACAGCGATATGTGTGTCAGAGTTTGCAAAATTATTATAATGAATTTGGTGGCTGGTTTGAAATATACAGATAGTGATCGATCGCAAAAGCGATCGATCACCGGCTCAGTGACAGTGTGAAAAGCCAAGTTAGTTATGTCGAGGAAACCGGACATTTCATCCCCGTACAATTTCATCCGAGACATTTTTTCATCCCCGCGACGAGTCATCCCCGGACATTTCATCCCCGTGATTCATGTCCCCGAGGACAATTCACCCCCAATGATACCTTCATCCCTGTATATACGCTTGAATGAGTCGTTGCCATTGTTCATACAGACTGGTACTGGGAGGGTATAGCAAAGAGTGATGTGGCTGGGTGCGGTGTTGATGTTTGTGATGTGTTAGGATGCCATTGTAATGCCTCGTGAAGCGGATGGTGTTGCATTGTTGTGTTATGTTATTGAATCGTGCAATTGGAAATGTATGTTCCGCCTCTGTGTGCATGTGTGTTTACAGTACACAGTACACAAAAAAGAAACTTGATCATTTTCTTTTGTGGTCAGTATCATTTTTGATATGGTTTGTATTTGTCAAACTGATAATATCACAGATTCTTCTGTCATATTTCTTCAGATTTTCCATCATATATTTACTTCTAACTAAAGAAAGAAAGACATTATTGGGGCTTATAAGACGTGACGTGCTTTCCTAGTAATAAATTTCTTTTAAATGTTTCAATTTTATATTTTTAATTAAAACTTCATTTTGAATATTGGAACATAGGTATTTTTATTTGTTATTGTATTTTTGCATGGGACACAGAAAGTTTCAAACCCTCACCATGCCCGATGCAGTCGATCCAGATTAATTTTGCCTACATTTAGGCTGAAACTGGCCGAATATTCCTTATTCCAAAAGTGCTTACTCCCCGGTGCTTACTCTACTGTGAACGGCCCTGGGATTTAACGAGCTGGCATACAAGCACGATAGATATCGACAAGGCTGGAGAAAATTGGCATCGTATGTAACCCGTATGTAGACACGACGGAAACATCACGGATGTGGATAATTATCGATGAAACCCGGGGGTGAAATCCATTCAGCCATTTTCTTTGACCCTTGGATTGCTCTCAAACGTAAAGTGTTCGATTTGAGAGATTGTGCTCTCAAACATAACCCTCAAACTGCGTTTTCCAGCAGTTGTCGTGGAGCAATTGTTCTTTGAGTAGTACATTTACAATGTACAGTTAGCATCTTGCGAAATGCATCAAATGGATAAATACTGGTAGTGTCTATTACCCGTTCCAAGATAAAAAAAAGGCATAGGGGGCTTATAGATCAGTTGTGTAATAAAACAAAAACAAGGGAAAAAACGACTACTATATTCAGTGTACAGAAGTAGCAGAAAGAAAATAGAAAGAATAAAATGGGTCCGAATTGGCATGGGACAGAATTGACGGATGTGAGTCCGAATTGACCAATATTTTACTGAGACCGAATGTACGTGTTTTTTTATTTTTTTTTTCCATTGGGACCATAATTGGCATTGGACCGAATTGACCATCGCGAGACCGAATTGACCAATATTTAACTGGACCGATGTATGTGTTTTTCCATTGGGAACCGATTGGCATGGGACCGATTGACCATTATGAGACCGAACTGACTGTGACCGACTGGATTTTGGGACCGAATCGACCTGCACCGTAGAGAGTGCATATCAAAGCTCCAGGGTGCAGAATTTTGCACGGCGATCGGTAGCAAAAGCGCTATGAAGCACCTTTACAATTGTTAAATCGAAGATATATTAGCGATTATTCTACAACAAAACGCGGCACATCCATTGCATGTGTTAGCTTTTGTATTCCTGGATAAGACTAAGTAGGCCTAAAGCAGTGTAAAGTCACGTCATTGAGTGGCCGATTGAACCAGCGATCGACATGCGACATCCCGCAATATATGCCTACTTTTACAGGTATCGCCGACGTTTTACATTATATTTATTCCTAATTTCGCTGGTTGTTATTCACTTTGTTACATTAAAAAACCCGAAGCAATTAATTTAAATTTTTAGGGATGAAATGTCGCGGGGATGATCGTCGGCGGGGATGAGTCGTCCCGGGGATGAAATGTCCTGGGGATGCATTGTACGGGGATGAAGTGTCTACCATTTCGTGTCGAGGTCATGAGCTCAACAAATGATGTTTTGCACTTACGAATTATACCCTCTTTCTGTTATGACTGAATAGCTACTGCAGTATAGTATATGGTCCCTAGGGATGTAATGACCTTTCAGTTAGAGTTACGATAAATTTTGCTGTAAAATCACTATGACATTATTCAAACCCCAAAGACCCCCCCCCCATGCAAGCGATCTTATGTTATGATTATCACAAGCTACACACTTACAAAAACGTTTTCCAAGGAGATTGAACAATTGCTCATTCTCATAATCTGACCAGTAGATTTGAAGATCTGTTTGTTGGTGGAGCCTTTCTGTTAGCATTTTGATGCGGACATTTTGCAGCGATCTCTTTGCCAAAGTTTTCATTCCTCTTCGGTGACCAACTCGTTTATATAGCCGCAATCACTCAGAGGCAAGTCTAAAATACAGGTGACTCGACTCACCCAAATTTACCCTCCTTTCTCATTTCCGGGTAATTGGGTAAATTAACCAGGCATTGCCGCATGATGGGGCTATTTCGTTTTTTTTAATGGCAACGACCGATACAGGCTCAGGTGGCATCCGGACACGAAGAATTTAGCCTGCTCAAGACTGTCTAAAGCTAAAGTTCTAGTGAAGATAATAAACAAATTAAGAAATTGGCTCACTCCCGGCTCCCTGATGGTCTGTTGTGATGTGCAGTGCTCAAGATACGAATCTCCATTCAATTGCGTGTTGTAGTAAGTGTCCCGTAACTGACAGTATGACGAAAATGTATATTTTGTCCTTATTAGTTTGCTTTCCGCCTTGTACTTTGAAAGGTATGTTAGGATAGCCTATAGGCCTACTTGTTACAAAAATCAAAAATCTTAATTTTTGATGATTTTTTCGATTTTCTCTTACTGATAGGATTCGAAAAATCAGGGCGCTCTCTCTGGAAATATCCTCATGTTTTCCTTTAAAATGCCTCGAATTGGGCGAAAAGGTTCAATGCTAAGCCAGTCATCAGTCTCTATCTAAAATAAATTTGCCAAATTGCTGGTATTCTTTGCCCAGCAACTGTTTCATATTTTAATCAATGTTCATTAGTCGTATACCACATGCAACCTTTCGTGTTGGTGTTGCAATAAAGCTTAAATTAAAACCGGTACCCTTAAAGTAATAACGGCACATTTTTTGAAGAGCTCCACAATTTTCAAATTTTGAGATTTTGCACGTTTTGTGTGCTATAGAGGGCTCATACTCATGAAAGAAAGGATTTTGTAATAAGATTCGGATATTATTCGCCCTATCCTATTTAACAACAGCGTTATAAATTTCGGTCTGTCCCTTTATGAATAGCACAATTCACGAAAATGATACCTTACTTGGCGGACTTCATGAAACGCAACGGAACACCCTCATGTAGAGCGTCGACACGTAAACATGGGCGCGTACTTCCGCTATTTCATATTGAATGACGTTATCAGGGCGGCTGTTGCCGAATTGATTTTCTAATTATATAAAAATATATATTTTAGTTAAAATAAATTATGGATGTGCATCCCAATGGTTATTTTCGGAAAACGTCCTCATCTTGGAAGGTCCTGATGGAGACGCGTTTCCTGGTGGCAGACCGATGATTCTTCGTGCGGTAAGCATGGAGATGAGGTCGTTCTTGGTTAAATTCTAAAATTAACATTGCTTCTCTTAGATTTTTCGATTGTATCATTGAAGAAGTTTGGATTCATCAGCAATTCGTGAAAGTCGCATGTCGTCGAAGGAGAATGGACCGAACTTTACAGCGCAGCGAAGGGCTTCTGCTGGTGTTGAAACGAGAGAACTTGTTTCGTTTACCATCGGCCCCAAAATATCGTACAACATCACCCAGTGGTTCCCTCAGCAACAGCCGAGAGATATATAGACACGGACTCTGTTCAAGTTCAAATTCAGGTTCATTTTAACCACGCCTCATCTCATTTACAATAACGAAAATACAATACAAACATGATAATTATACCAGCGAAGAGCAAAGGTTGGCATGATATAATAGGCAAAAATGAAGGCAGGCATGCGCAATATATACTATATACCTTAAGCAATTGAAATTCACTGAAAACTGTCTATTAACTATAGACAATTATTTTGTTTATAAATGTTCTCCAAAATTAGGTTCAACAAGAGGCTTGTGTTCTGCCAGAAACTTACTCCTTACAATCCTTACCAAGTCTTTTTTGTAACACGTTAGCATAGGGAGTTACCACTCCCACCCCTCGAGAATTCGTTATAAATCACCCGACTTATGATATTGATACAAGTGGATAGCTATGGTCCTCCTCTTTCCATTGATAGTAAAAATAAGTACCAACATAGCTAGCATGACGTCACAATTACGTCATCAAGTCCGCGAGTCGGCAAAATTGGCATTTTCCACAGAAAATAGGCGAAAATCCTATTTTGCGCTAAAAAAGGTAGGAATATCAGATTTTCATGCGGTTTTCAGATTATGGCAGTTGACTAGTTTTACATAAACAGAGTTTTATAGAGCCATACTGTGCATTATATTTAAAAAAAATGCACTATAAATACCCTTCGACTTTGACGGCATAAAACCGTGAAGGTGCTACTTTCACAATTTTTCGCTCAAATGACCAGAAAGGATGAGAGAATGAGTTTTTTTACGAAAGCTGCTGCGCAACGGAGCAAAGTTCGCTAGAGGGTGGAAACCGCCCCCGGTAACTGTTTCTCGTTTAACATGTTTAATGACAAACATTATTTGCCCCGAATAATGTGCCCCGAGGTATGTGATATCATATTCCATGCATAAGTAATTTAGTTCCAGGTTTAGTTCATCTCAGTGCTAAAATTTGTCAATGAATTCATTATTGTGGTAAAAGTTTTGATGCTTTGGTTGGGAGATGAACATGAGCTCAGCTGGCCAACTTCGAAACTTATAAACTCGATGCACCCTACTTTAACCCTTTCGCACCCGGATTAATTTTAGGATTTCATTTTTGAACTGTCACCTAAAGACATGTCTTGATCTCTCCTACTCAGAATTCCTCAGACGGATGGGGGTCCTTGTCTATCTCGAATATTCTCGACGACGGACCTTTGACAGCCCCCTTCGCAAGTAGCCTGCAAAGTCCAGCTGCTCAAGGTTTGCCGTTTGGGGGAGCCCCTCGGATTTGTTTTCAACTATGGGAACCCCCAGTTTGACCCTTATATTAGGAGGGTAAACCCCACGTCTCAGTGAGTCCAGGACCTGACACAGTTTCAGGGATGATCCATGGCCAAAAGCCAGCACTTATGGTCGCCTCGTAGTCGTGCAGGCTTCACATGAGGCTAATTCAAATTCACCTTCTGAGCCCTTTTATTATACCCTTTTACTATCAAAATCCCGGTTCTTCCGAAGCTCCTTTTAGACTTTGAATAGTGAATGCATCCAGCCAACTTATTTTTTGGGCATGCTTTCTCAATCAGGTATCCTCACTGACCTTCACGACAGATGGGGTACATTTTCAGACTGTGAGGATGTTAGGCAGGTGCACGCCGACCTAGGCCCGGCAGCACATCAATGTGCTGGAACTTTGGTCAGTGATTCTGGCACTCCGTGGACGGAGACACCGTGTTCAAGGCCAAACCTTGTTAGACCACTGCGACAACAGAACAGTCGTATCCTACATGAACAAGGAAGGCGGAACAAGGAGCCGGAGGCTCTGTCGGCGGGGGAAAGGTCCGGGGTTGTCAGTGGAATGGCAGCTCCAGTGGCGTAGCCAGGTGGGGGCAAGGGGGCAATTGCCCCCTCTGAAAAAAATCTTGAGGGGAAATCGGGAAATAAAACACGGATATTCATTTTAAATCAGCCCCTTTTTGGATTCTTTTGCCCTGCGACCGGGAAATTTTTGCTTGTGATTGCGACATTTGTTGCATCTACCATGTCTACCGGGAAATTGCCCCCTCAGAACCACCAGGCTGGCTACGCGCCTGGGCAGCTCCTCCCATTAGTGTGCCGCCAATTATTCCTAGCAAACCTCCAACCGCATGCGGATGCGGAACTTCCAAGTACTTTACATGGGAGGTGGACGAGAAGGCAATGGGACTGTACGCCATAACGGCGGATTTGTCAAACATAATAGGCTACGGATTTCCGCCGGTGGCTATGATCCCGAACTAGAGAAGGTGTCCAGGTCAAACATTACCTGGTGCTACTCGTGGCCCTACGTGGCCAATGTAGCCATGGTTTCCTTAGCGTGGGATTCATCAAACTTTGTTCGGTAACCACGGGTTAGCACCTGTAGGCCGTGTAGCAGACTTCTTAGCTCTTCTTAACCGAAATGTTTTGAGGAGGATGCTCTTTCTAGGTCCGCCCAGGCGATAGAACTGCCATTGCCACTGTCCACCATGGCTTCAGAGATGGTATGACCGTTTCTTGGAGTCCGGCCCTCTTTGCCCCCCCCCCCCCAATTAAAGGAATGTTTGCGGAGAGCTTTCAGTGAGGTCATTGGTTCCACAATGTCTACTTCCTCTGGTCCTTCAACACCTGGCCCGAGCTCAGTAGGTTAGCCCTGGCCAAGAAGACGTTTTTCAGGTGATCGGAGGCTCAAGCCATGTCCATGAGAGGCGCACTGCTGTTTTATATAAGACGGGGTTTACATCTTGCTCCGCTTTGGTTTTTTAGCGAAAAAATTAAACTTTATCTTTTTAACCTCATCGCTATGGTTTCTCCCGTGTGGTCCAGAGCGCAGGCGCTTTGAGAAGTCATGGTGACCGGCGAGGACTCTTAAATCGTACCGAGAAAAACCGGGGGACATTAAACAGTTATTCATAAACGTCGGTCAACTCTTTAGACATGTTTTGCACCAAGGTATCTTATGCCCCTGGATCATAATGTCACCAAAAGTCCTAAATGTCAAGATCGAGGATTATTTCCCAGTTTGGGCTAGATTTTTGATACCTATAACATCTTCTTCTTGGGCCCTCTATTCTGGGGTTTCCCTGTCTGACATTGGACTCCCACAAACGTCCAAACGTGTACCTGAAAGATGTCTTGGCAAGGCGTGAAGAGATTATGGCACGCTCCACGTTTCAAATCATGGCGAGTTTTCCCGAGCATGTTGAGTTTCACGCGCTGTTTATCGATTTTCTCGCCAATGTCTATGTGCACGTTTTTATATGTTCGAGTTTACAGCGCTATCTGTCCATTTTTGCCCTCTATACATCGCTTCCTCATTCCCAGAAAAATCACGCCGAGTTTCAAAATCTCGACATATTTTTTTTCTCAACATGGGAAAACTCGACATGATTTTTTTTTCTGGACTAGGAAACTGGACCTGATTTAGTCAAACATCACCCTATAGAGAGCCAAACTCGATGTATAGAGGGCAAAACTGGACATATAACGCTGTACACTCGACATACAACGCCTTGGCACACTCGACATGAGCAGACTCGAATTGCTTTCATGTTGAAAAAAAATCATGTCGGTTTTGCTCATGTTGATACAAAATCATGTCGAGTTTGCTCATTGAGAAAGAATGATGTCGAGTTTGCTCATGTAGAAAAAATAATGTCCAGTTTTTTTTAAAACTTCGCATGATTTATTCTGGCCATGATTTATTCTGGACAGATTTATGAAACTCGGCACATATAGTTCAAACTGGATAGGCTGCGCTGTAAACTCGACATATAGCGGGGTAAGCTCGATATACAGCGCAAATGAAACTCGACATGCGAGGGAAAACCTCGCCATGATTTGATTACGGGAGCGTGCCATAGAGATGGCTCGCAGATCATGCGATGGTTAATTGCAGCCTCTCTCTGCGGGTTCAAAGGGGAACATCTGGACACCAGTAGGGTGAAGTAGAAGCCTCTTTTTCCTTTGTTCTGCTTTAATGTAGCTTATGTGCGGCGGTTGGCTAGCTTTTAAGGTCCCAGGAAATCAAATGAATTTAGTTGTTTGTGTCAATTCTACAAGGAAGGGGCGAGAAGCTTTCAATATTTTGGTTTGGTGAGGACATCATTAAGGGACTATTGATTTTTTCAGAAGAGTAATATAAAATTCCATCAGGGTGACTGGTGTGAATCTAAATTCATGGCACGACTGAAAATCAATAGTTTTTCACTAATGATGTCACGGGTATGTATTTTTTTTTTGTGCCCTGTTTATTGGAATGGAATGCCCCGTAAAGATTTGGACTAGGTTGTATCATCTCAATTTCCTGGGACCACTAGAATTCCCAGTGTTCATTGTCGCATTAAGCATGTGTGCATGGTACTGTATACATAATATGTGTTTCTATGATCAATAGCTTAAATGGACACATGGCATGAAACAAATTTTCATGTAAATGAAATAGACGCTTACTGAAATCTCTTTCCTCCACAAACAGCAAGAGTTCGTGGCAGTCCGTGGTAATTCCTGGCACGAGGAATCAAGGTTTTTACATCCCTGCCAGAATTTTGTATCCAGAATTTTTGTGACAGCAATTCAAGCATTCAGACTGGGATTCGAACATTGAACTTCAGGCTCACTCTGACAAATGAAAACGGGATTAGCCGGGATAACCATATACAATAGCATCGTCCTGTGAGCGATTACCGCATTTCTTTTTTATAGTTTTGATTAAATGCTGGCAGTAATGTCAGCATCCTTGGCTTAGAAGTGGAAGCTTACAATGAAATAATATTAGTTACTTTTCCCTTTTTTACAAAATGTTAAACGCCGAATTGTTTTCAAGTTTGTGGAAGTGATTTCAGTAAGGGTTCACACTGCTTATGTATGGATTTTGTTGTAAAGGTTCAACGAGATATTTTGGGGCCCCATATAATTGTGGTCATATGTAGTGATTTCATAAGATAAGACCCCCACTAGATTTCTTACCTTGTTCTTTGGTTACAGAAATGCCTGAAAGTGACAATAAAATGTGATTTTCATTTACTTACTTTCAATATAACCGAGGGCTGAATTTTGGTTATTTGCTCCTATACGAAATTAGAAATTGCACAATTTTTGTACCAAACAATGGCGGATCCAGGATTTGAACAATGTCAAAGTTAACGGGGGGCTGAAAGGCTTTAACTGGTCCAAAATATCTCAAAATGGGCTGATTTTGCAAGAATTTGCAGATTACCGGGAGGCGCGCGCCCCCTCCGCCCCCTCCTGGATCCGCGCCTGCAAAGGAATATTTTCTCAGGCCAATCTTCACATGGGGACATTTCTGATAGAAAGCTTTACATTAGTGCAAAACTAGAATTTTTCACATTTTTTAGGGACACCTGTTATGTTAATCTCTTGTTGCACCTTTAAATAAAATCCCTTTCAGAGTCCTTGATCATAGACAACACCATTAGGTATACGGTAGCACCATGGGTTTCTATATGGCGTTAATTGTCCTGTTAGGGCCGACGAAAAAGAACTCTGTTTTACGGCGAGCGTACTTTTCGAGTAGGGTCCGGTGGTCGGGGGCGATTTTTTTTTTTTTTTAATTTTTTTTCTTTTCTGGAGCTCAAAATTGACCTAAAATAGCCCAAAAATCTGAAAAATCAAGAGAAAATGAAAATTTTACAAACAATTTTTCTAATCTAAAAAAAAATTAGCCAAATTGGATAAATTATTTGGGTTCAAAACATGCTGATTTTAAACATGATTTGTGGAAAACTAAAAAAAAAAAAATCTGCAAACCTGAAAAATCAGTCGGTCGGGCCCGTAAAACAGGGTTTTTTATTTTCGTCGCCTTATGTAACACAGCGTAAAGAAACAATAACGGTGTACCATTATTTAAGACAGGCAAACGCCCAGAATGGTAACACACTAAAAACAATGTGGTTATTTTCATAACATAAATATCTTGAAACCTTAAAAAAAGAAAAAGTGTCAAATTTTGACCACTGATTGCCACTTTTTCTAGTATGTGTAAATAGTTACCACTGACCCTCGGAAATTACCACATTGTTTTTGTGTATAGTTTAACACACAAATGAGACGGAAACGGGGCGCGGGATTTCTTGATACATCGAAACCCGTGTTTGTTTCTGGTCTCATTTGCAGTGTAGACTATATTTGGCGTAAATGCAAATTTAACAACCTTTAGTGGTTAAAATTGGGAAAAATCACTTTATTTTGATAGAGTAATGATTCTAACATAATAACAAGAAACGCATGTCCTTGCTTTTCTGCATTTAATGCATGCAAGTAAATGCACAACTACCTCTGGAAACCCGTTATGCAAATTGCAGCAATTGGGTAAAGATTACATTTCTACATAGC
This sequence comes from Ophioderma brevispina, assembly GCA_023653785.1. NCBI lineage: Eukaryota > Metazoa > Echinodermata > Ophiuroidea > Amphilepidida > Ophiodermatidae > Ophioderma > Ophioderma brevispina. Next base: position 53,193 of record JAMKCH010010114.1, read on the forward strand.
ATTACGGAAATTTTATGTTGTATGCACTATAGCTGGTGTGTTTATTTAATTTTTGAAAAATGTCGATGTTGTGGTACTATTGCTGTTCGTATGGATTTCAACCTTTCCCGCGTTCCTAATATCTTAACCACTACACAGACCCATGTAGAGTAACCTGTGAGGTAGATCCTGCCCCGGCCAAATGCGCGTTGATGCAATGAGCTTTGAGCTTTGTTTTAGTAAGTTTATACCCTATTTATTAGTTGTTCCTTAATTCACTTAATGATGTTTTTTTTCCCACAAAAAGTTATAAGTTAGATTATTAAATCTGTAGGTTTATCCTCAAGTCGTATACATTAAAAGTCTATTCATTATATTTAAAATTATCATGGCATTTGCTATTCAAAATAACCTGGACAGTTAAGATGTATTTGTCATATTGTTTCCAAATATTTCATGACTCATATCTAAATGTTAAGTGATTGCCATCTTCACTTTTAAATGTCGAGTGTTTTAATTCCCTCCACGGATTTTATAGTATATGAAAATGTCATTGATTGGGTTTGTCCATTGATCCTCAATCATCCCATTCATCATCAATCGTCGCGAAGTCATCATCGTCATCGCTATCGTCATCGTCGTCTGTGGTCTGCAAATGAGAAAAGAAAAACACACGTCAGAATGTCCTTTAAAATTGCGGACTCTGTAATAGGATATTCCGTAGTTGTTCACATAAAAATCGGATTTTTCTGTAAAATAACAAATATTTCTGCTAAGTAGTATGATCAACACACATAATGACACCTCTACAAATTCGTATATCACCCCAACGTGTACATCTATAAGAACTAAACGGGTAACGTTAACGTTACTGGGGCATCTACACGGCCCGCAGACCCAGATCGGATCCGTTTCCCCGAGATCCAGAGCACGGGAGATTAGACTTTTATAGAACTCTACAAGAACGTCGCAAGTGGAGTGCGACAGTACTAGCGACCCTTCGAGCCGTAAATGTACGTCGCTAGAACTGTAACCATTGGTATTCGAGGATACTTTAGCGTCCCCTAAAATACGCGCTTAAATTACGTGCATCGTACACTACCCAGCGTGTCTCCCTGTACGCGTTTGCAGATCGGATCATGCCCGTGTATACGCAAACTTGATACGAGATCTGGATCCTATCTGGATCCGATCTGGGATCTGCGCTGCCGTGTAGATTGCCCATTGTTCCTGTTTTTACTATCAGCTCTTTATTTTCCGGCGGGCAAAATTCCAGACATTTTCTTGGTTCCGTAAAAGAAACAGATTACAACATGAATTCTGTTTCATATTCAAGCAAATTCCTGAAACTTTTTCTCAAAGGTGCATCGTTTCAAGGTTCAAAAGCTTATTGCCAAAATTTCCGATGATCCTGTTTTTGTGTTTGGAGAAATATTTTGATTATTAGATTATTTTCCCCTGTCCCCCAATGTAAAAAAACAGTGCTAAGAATCATGGGTGAAAATTAGGTGCTTAGGTATTTATGCATGTCAAACACTTGGCACCATGTTCTAAATACCTACCGTCAAATGTCTAAAACATGTTTTAGGATTTTAACCTCTTTCAATTTCATGGTATTTCCGCATATTAAACATTTTTCAAATGTTAACAACTGGTGCGAATAACTGTTTAGAAATTTGTTTTATTTCTAATCACTGCTTTCACAATATTATTAGTACGAATTTATTAGATTAGACAATAGACATTTTCTAAAAGATTTCGTGGGCCATGTCTCTATATAATTGGTACTATCGTTTGGTTTAGTCACGTCTTTAAAACCAGTTTTGAGACCTGTCTTATTTGTTGGCGTCTCCAATCAATAAGTCATTGTGTACTATTCATGACATGTCTTACGTACGTGTTGTCTCATTTTCGTTACGTTGTGAGTTGGTATCATGTGCAGTTTAAGTACGGTGTTTTATGCCACGGTTCGTATTATCAAACAAATTTAATGACACTCTTCTTAAACTCCCGCGATGTGGACTCTGAAAAAGCAAAACTCACAAATTCAACACACAGCATTTCCAAGATCTGCCATTGACACAATTCCAATCAGGAGTATATAGAGGCAGGAGCAGAATACATAAGCTGGTCCTTATTTAAGGAGTTCGTTCCATGCCTGCACCTACCCTCCTACCGATTGTATAATTAAGTATAAAAGGAACTTTCATACACCCATGATAAAACACTTTTCATATGGGCCGTAAAATGACAGAAACGGTCCATACACGAAAAAGTCCTGCCCACGATAAAAGATAGCGTCTGATTTGCTCGTATTTTAGGGTTCATTGTGAACTAGTAGTATGGACCCTGCTATATCAATGCAAGGTAGTTAGTGGTCTCAAATTGGGGGCCGTCACTTTTTAATAGGGGCCACTTTAAGGTTACCCAGACAGTCAAACATATTTTTTCCATATTGTCCGTCCTAGTTCAATAATGATTCCAAAAACTAATAGTTTGTACCATTTATGACTATTGGTTTTGGAGTTATAGAGTAAAAAGGTTAAAACGGTAAAAACAGTCAATCTCAATTTGAACAAGGGGTCAACAATGAAGTTACTCTGATTATATTTTAAATACTGCAAATTATTTCCTAAGAAATATGTGGAAAAATATACGTTTGGTTTTGTTATCTTACGGATATAAGGTACAAGAAGGTCAACGCTAAATGTTGCCTCAAGACCCATTTTGGTCGCATAACATGATAACTATGCATTGTAAGATGCACAAACTATTCCTTATTTTGCACATTAAGCTAGATTGAACCTTTTAGCTTTTTTTACAAAAATTGGAGAACTTCCTGCTTTTGACCCCTGTACAAATGGAAATTGACTTTATACTGTAAACCATGGGTCAGTGACTATACGGTTTTGGATCCTATGACTCATTGGACAATATGGCATACATGGCAGCCGTTATACTGGCCTTTCGAAAAAATGCTTAACGCCAGATACATAAACAAAACCCGTTGTAATGAAAAGCTTGCCAAAGGCTCACAGTATGGCACACAAACACAGTATGTTACCACGCTCTATTTGATTGATGTTGATTTTGTAAAAAAAAAAACATACATAATTATAATACTAGGAACAAAGAATATTTTGTTATCACCAAAGATAAAACGTCAAATCAAAACTGTTTTTAAAAACATTGGACCAAAGATATGGAGTACTCTTCCAATGATTTATAAACGAGCCAAGAGTTTAAGTAAATTCAAGAGTCTTTTTAAAATTCGAATGTTTCTCAAGTTAGGCCTGTCATCTATTTATGCTGTAACGATTTCGGCTAAACAGTCCCTAGTTACGCAGACTCGCGCAGCCGTTCATGCCGGCATCTTTAATTAATATGTAGAGATCAAGTGCTTGACACTTTAATCTGATGTTTTGTTTTGTTTGACCGCGGTTGGGTGAAATTAGTGCAGCGATGATCGGGAGCGTATGTTCATACATGCACAGCATTGTGGCTAAATCTTGTGCCACGGTGAGTAATTTTAAACTTCTTTGACAGGTTTCTGTCAACTATATGCTTTAATATTAATGTATTGCTTTCATTCCATTTCTTATGCTTTATATTAATGTTCTGCTTTCACATTCACTTGTCTCATGCCTACGTGTTCATTGAAGCGCACTTTTCCTGTGTGTGTGTACGCGCTTGTTTTCTTGTTGTACGTGAGGGTTTGGTGTGCGACTATGGGCGGTGTTTGTGTGTTTACTCATGTTTCGGGTATGATTTTTGGTTTCGGGGGTGAGGGGTTTTTTTATTTCAAGGGATTTTTGTGTATTTTTATTCTGTTCCCAGGTGGTGCACACATTTTACCAGGCTTTTATGCTTTTGGTTGGCAATCTCCTCCATCTTTTGCTCTGTTTTGTTGTTTTTAAATACGTGTCTCTTTGATGGAAATAAAAATATGATGATGAGAAGGCTAGCGTTCGGCCGTGTACATCGATAGCCTTTCCTAAAGATCTTAAATCGGCAGACTCTGCAACTCCGGTTTCGAACATGCTTGGTAAAAAGCATCGCCGACTTCGGCCGATGCAAGGTATGACCCCGCCATAAAGAGTACCTCGAAAGTCGGGGACCGGGTGACTTGGTTTTTGCCATCATAGGTCTGCTGAGTGACATTATGCAAAGAAAGGACTGTGGTTTAAGCAATTAACCCTTTTCTTAACACATTGTTTTGCTTTAATATGTGTATAAATCATGTTAGAGTGTTGTTGAATATATTGATTTGTAATCGACCGTTACTGTTCCGGAATTTGGACCGTATGTTTAGGTTGTAAACATGTTTTTATACAAAGGGATACTGTGTTTATTAATTGCTAAACACAGTTTTAGGTGTGATGAGCTGACCTGATTGTATTTGCGTGCTGTCTTTTCTTTTAACGCAGTATGTAATGCAGCACCAAGACCATCCAAAAGAGGCGCTTCACGTCCCTCCCTTGACACTGGCAACTCACTGGGGGTAAATAGACCCTTGATACATGATACATGATCGAATTGTCTTTAAATATGCCACTGGATCAAGACATTGGAAATATGATATAACAAAACTGCGGGGCCTTACAAGCAACTATTATAGGGAGAAGTGACTCCAGAGTGGTCCTGAATATTAAACCGGCCATAATTAGGACACTCTTTCACACACAGTAAATATTATGTTGTCCTTCTTTTTCATTGAGTTTAATGGCATGAAGTTTCGCCCTAAGTAAATGTAATCGCCCATCATTGTTGATTCCAGTTCAGAAGTTGCCCGAAAGTAGGAGACTTGGTAAGAGAGACTCCGTTCACACACAGTAATATTGGTTTCTTATTGTTTCATGATTTACTGCATGAATTTCGCCGTAAGTAAATGTAATCGCCCTATCATTGTTTGCTTCCAGTTCAGAGTTGCCTGGCATAAAGTAGGAGACTTGGTAGAGAGAACTCAGTTCCACACCAGTATATAGGTTGTCCTTTATTGTATTCATGAATTTTTTTTTTTAATGCATGAATTTCGCCGACGTAATGGTAATGCCCTATCATTGTTGATCCAGTTCAGAGTGCCGTCTAGAAATCTAGGAGACTTTGGTTAGAGAGACCCCTTTCCCACACAACATATTAGGTCGTCCTTATTGTTTCATGATTTAATGCACAATTTTGCCATATTTAGTAATCATCCCCGTCCTTGTGATTACCAGTTCAAGTTGCCCTGGCAGAAAGTATGAGACTTGTTCAGAGACTTAGTTACACACACAGCTTATTAGGTTGTCCTTATTGATTTCATGATTTAATGCATGAAATTTTGCCATATTAGTACTCGTCCCCCATCATTGTTGATTCCAGTTCAGACTTTGCCTTCCAGAAAGTAGGAGACCTGGTAGAGAAACTCAGTTTACACACAGTATATTAGGTTGTCCTTATTGGTTCATGATTGAATGCAGTGAATGTTCGCCATTTTCAAAAAAAAAATGTAATCGTCCCCATATTTGTTTATTCCAGTTTAGGCGTTTGATTAATTCCAGCTCCTTACGTAATGTATCGCAATAATTAAAAAATCAAACTGACTTCAAAATCTCTCGCGGACAATTATACCGCAATCATCCAATCAGATTGGCACAACTCTCATTTAATTCAAATGCACGCCCGTTCGAGATTAGAGTTAAATTAGCCATTGAATCAAAATTAAACGGGCGATATATATTAATTCTGAGGATTAACATAACATCTCACGAGAACAACATATAAATTACTCGAACCTACTTTAAGGCAATGAAATTCATATCACAATTTTATTCCCGTTGTGGCAGGAGATAGAGTCCCCCCGGATTCACAGACCGCCTACAACGGTGAGGAATAGGGCCCTCGATTCAGTTGACTCTTACGCACATAGTTCAGCTTTAATTCCCGTTGTCCGTCTTTGGAGCCCCGACATGGTTCCTGCCGGCCGCATATCTCCTTTATACACCGGCTTATCACCAACAACTCCAAATAGCCTGCCCTCTGCCAGAACGATATCGAGTCCAAATCACAATCGCACCAGGGTTGTGAGCAGGCCCCCCCCCCCGCTGGTTAACGTCACTGTCTTCCAGTACCAAACCATCAGACAAAGTAATAATAATAGCACGTTTTTTGAGGAGCGCCCCCAATTTTCAATTGTTCTTCGAATTTTCCTGTTCCTCGCAAAAGACGTAACTGTGTCATTAGAGTAATGCATACGGATATTCTCCGATTAATTATACCGGCGATCTCCGATATTCAGTGGCTGTACTCGAAATATCTATCCAATTTGGAATAACCGAGAAATTGGGTAGACGTTTCAAAAATTAACTAAAAGAAGAAAAAAAGGAAACCCTCGAGCGCCCTCTATGTATATCACGAAGAGAAAAGAGTAAACCAAAATGAATCACATCGAAAAATACCTTTGCATTTAGGTTTTCCCCTACACCAAAAAAGATCTTTCCACAGGACACCTCATTGACCGAGTTATGGGCCGATTTGAAATTTGTAACCACTTTTTCATTTTAAGCCACGATTTTTACTGTCCATGGTTACTGTCCAAGCTGTTCTTGAGACAATACGCCTTCTCCAAGCACATTCTTTCGTTCATGATTTCATTTTGTTTTTGCGACAAAGACAAGTTCTGATATTGAAAAGGTTAGTTTCAATTATTAGAAATTCAAGATCTTGCCTCGTTTCTGCTTTAACTGCGATGCTCCTTCCCCCCCTCCACTTTGCTGCCTCTAAGACCATGACAACGGATGCAGGCTTTGCGCGCTCCTTTTTCCATCAATAATTGGGGCACTTCTAATCACCAAAAAAAATTCTTGTCGTCGGATGCTTTCAAAGGCAGTGGTTATTCTATTGCAAAGCGAGTGTCTTGCATTTTGCTGGGTTCCTGCTTAATGTTTTCTCTTGGGCGAAGTCTAGCGGAGTCAAATCTGGGGATCTTAATCGCAACAGAATAACCGCTGCCTTTGAAGCATCCGACGGACAAAATGATGAGAAGTCGATTATGAAATGGAAAAGAGAACGCAAGCCTGCATCCGTGGGGCAACTACACGCAGCGCCAGAATCCAGATCGGATCCGTTTCCCGAGAATGGAGAGGGGATAGTCGGGTAAGCTCCAGATCACGGGAGACCGTTTATAGAACTTTACACGGCGCAGTGTATGCGAAAGTAGGCGACCTTCGAAGTCGACAGTGTACGTATGTTACGCGTACCTTGGTTATCGAGGAATACTTTACGCGTAAACCTAAAGTACGCGCTTAAAGGGAGCGACACTAACCAAGCTTGACTCACCATGTACGGCGTTCAGATCTGGATCATGCCCGTGTAACGCACACTGATACTATATCTGGTCCGACTGGATCCGATCGGATCTGCGCTGGCCGTTAGATTGCCCCTGGTGTCACCTTCTCCAAGTGGGTAGAAGAGCAGCTCAGTAAGAAGAATGATGCAAGATCTTGGAATTTCTAATAAATTAAACTAAACTTTTCAATATAAAACTGAACCTTTGTCGCAAAACACAAGATCATGAACAAACGAAAGAGCTTGGCGAATGTGTATTGTCTAATGACTACGAAAGAGTACACTCCGTTGATAATTGAAAAATGGTACAATTTTTCAATCGGCCATAACTCAGTCAATATGCCCTAGTGGAAAGATCTTTTCGGTGTCGAAACTAATGAAATGCACTTTTCAGATATGTATTAATTTGTATTGTTTTTCTTTTTCTCCTCGTGAAATAGAGGACACTTTGAGGGTTTCCTTTTTTTGAGACACCCGTTAGAAGTCCATGGATGCAAATAGTAATTACAATTAATTCCGTTATGCGCTGTATGACGTTGTGCGTAGCGCTTACACGGAATGAATGGCAATACCTCATTTGCATCAATGGGACTTCTATATGAAACGCCTAGCCAGAAATTGCGCATCATTCTACGCGTATCCATTAGTTGTTTCGGTGGTTCATGCAAGTCAAGTTAAGGTCATTTTCGTGAGGTGGTGTGGCAGGAGATGTAGTCCTCCGGACTCACAGTCCGCCTACTGTGAAGAATAGGGTACTCGATTAAGTTGACTCTCACGCAACCTGTTTTAACGCTTTATTTCCGTGTCGTCTCATGGAGCCGCTTTGCTACAGTGGCCACATATTTCATCTTGGATGGACGGACGGACATAAATTTGGCCTTATCATCTTCGCCGTTAAATTACAATCAGGGATCATGATTCTAATTATAGATCGCTCTTTATAACATACAAATACATTTCTTTTCTTAGATTTAAAACTATCTAATTTGATTGTTGTACAGGGCTTGTTTTTACTAGACATTTATCAACATAACTGTGCAAAAATCTCATTTTTTTTTAAATTGGGGACAGTCTTCGAAAATGTGACATTGTTATAATCGATATCCCATTAAAAACTGCCAAAAAATAAAACATTTTTTAGAAATTTCTGTTCGTAAAAAACATTTTTAATGGAATAGATTGGGCACATACCAACGTATTTAATAATTGAAAGATATTAGAAAAAAACCTTGGGGAAAGTTTTTTTAAGGAATAGATTGGGCCATGCCAATGAAAGATGATAAAAGCTTAACCTTAAATATACACCCCCGTTTAAGTTCAAACCCCGTTGTCTCTGACAATTTAGTTAATGCCCCTCTGCCGTCTTCAGCCCCTCGATTTGTCCCTTCATTTTGGGTCACTGACCGCAAGGCGGGTTCCTTTATGTCTTTGGCTAGTAAGGTCTGCTCGACCTCCCGCCTCCTCCTCCAATAGGTGGTGGGGGAGGAGTGGGTGCTGGAATTCACCTGATGGATGGGCGGAAGGGGAGGTGGAGGTGGACACCACCCCGACCACCACTCATTGGGGGTTTGGTGGGGTGGACGCACCACCCTCATTGGTGGTGGTGGGGGGGGTGTTGGTGAAGTTGGGGCGGGAGCTTTTCGTAGTGGTTGTGGTTTTGGTGCTGCTTGCCGAGTGGATGGAATTTGAAGCTTGAAGGAAGAGAGCATCACGGAAGGTTGAGTTTTGGAGGAGGGGAGAGAGTGGTGTAGGGGGTAGAGCACGCGACGATGGTGTGGCGGAGCTTCACTCTTGCGGGTAGGCCATGTGGGTGGGTCCTGGGGGAACGACTTGTGGACGGGGTGAAGGAGCACGACCACGTGCTCGCCTTGTAGGAGGTGTATTAAGGGAAACATCGGGACCTCTTGGTGGTGGCGGAGGAGGAGCAGTACCATGACTTATTGGCGGTGTTGGTCGGCGGCGGTGGAAACCATGCGCATGAGTTGTTTTTTTTTTTGTTTTTTTTTTGGTGAATAGGAGGAAAGCCCCTGAAATAGTGAGAAAAAATAAAAGGTTTTCCAAAATGGGGTTGATGAACTCTTAGAACGCCTATTTTTATCTTTCTATACCGGCGTTGACACCATGGAATTTGTTATCTGAAGTTTGCCATCGGGTACATCTACAGGCCTCAGTGCTATGATCTACTTGTATTTACTATTACCGGTGACCCGTGTTGTTAAAGGTGCTTGTTCCGATCCGTCTTTGGGACCCCTTGATTTACCCTGAATTCGATTTTGATATCAGTGAAGGCTGTATTTTTCTGCAGTGTCGTCCCTGAAATTTGAGCCCTCTAATCCATTTCACATTCGCCAAGATATAAACAAAAAACCGCCAAACCAAAAGTTGCAAATTTTTTAAAAATCACATTATTGAATGGGCTTTGCAACATGCATTATTCGTCTACCATCAAAACGCAAGTTTGTTTCCCACGGTAACTTGAATGGGGTGTATGTGCAAGTGCCAGCTTCATATCAATGAGACAAATACAAAATCGGAACCACCACCTTTAAGCTTGGCCAATTGCAGGAGAAGTATATGAAATGTATATTCAACATTTTGCCATTTACCATGACTACCTCTGTGTGTTTCATGTTTTTCCGCATCTTTCTGACGGCATCACTACCACCATGGCTTTTCAATAAGCCTTATGCACTGGCAGTGTTTCTGGTCTTCATTGCGCGTCTTAACCCTTACCCTAAACCATTCTTCACATTAGGGTCCATTCATCAATCTTTAAAACGGAAATAAGTCACAAAATTTCATCATTCTAATTTTTTTGAAAAAAAATAAAAAATTTGCCATTTTTTGCAATTTTTTAAACAGTGATAAAATTAAGACCAGACTTAACTACATTTCGTTGCATTACCAACATCATGACCATGAACTGAATGACCGCAGACTGAACCACATTGTACAAGACCCAACAAATTGAAATCACTCGGTGCGGCTTCCGGGGCCGAAGCCAATTGAAAGTGAACATGCGAACATGCATAGCAGTCTGGTACATGATATCATGTTAATTTATGCTGATTTTCACCAAACTGTACAAACAGTGTGAAATGGCACTCCTGTAATTTCGATTTTTTTAATTAATTTAATTACAAGCCTTGTCTGAGTGTACCATACTGATATTTCTAAATATAACACTAAGTATTAGGCGATACATAAATATACGCCTTTTTGTGTCTATACCTAGTATATAGCCTCAGTTCAATAATATCATGCATGTAATCGTCATTCAGATCC
>JAMKCH010010115.1:0-29596 GCA_023653785.1 Ophioderma brevispina
ATCCTGATCCAATTTATCTTTCATATAAAAAACATGTCAATGGTTGTCTTCGCTTTAATTTCTTCTGATGACTATTTTAGCACCTGAAAAAACAAACGCCGCCATCTTGGAGTTTCAGCCAAATTTTCATTAATTGCAAGTTTTGTTGCATTGAAACAGGATGAATTGTTTCTTTCAAATATTTCGCCCACAAGTTAATTCTATGACAATATCTTTATATAATACAAAGTGTTAAAATGCCTCTGTCTTCAACTTAGTTATATTTTTAAATAACTGAGGGAGCCGGTCTATGTAAACGAAACACGTGGCATACCCCTGTGACCTGAATTGGACAGCTGTTGATAGACGTTGCTATCTTGTGTTGACGTTGCTGTTACTATAGTGTCGCCGAGAGTGGGAAGGTAGCAATTATCGGATCCATTCTCATTTCTATTTTGCACGTTAGACGAGTAAACTGTAGGTCACACCGCGAAGTATATTGTTCCAACTACTCCACTTGCAACAGCAGGGTGAAGCAACAAGGGTGTCACCAGTCGAGTTCATATGTAGATCAGCAGAACACGTCACTGTCGGAGCTAGTTCCGATCAAGACCAAAGTCCAAATAGAACATTACTACTATATCAGTTTAATAATTATTATATATAGCGATGTGTAAGTATATACATGTGATGTAGGTATTTATGTCTTTGTTACCACATAACTAGGCCTTATTTAAACAAAGATATTGCACGTGAAACAGGATCTTTATTGGTCAAGACACGGATGGATGTATAAAAAAGTGATTTTCAAGTATGGCTCTTTATACAGGGTGTCTCAGAAAGAACGTTCCCTCCAAAAACGGCCATCATTTGTTAATTAAATCAATTTCCATCCTTGTTTTAGCTTTATATTATGAAAATATACACTTTTTTTTAACCATTAATGGTGAAAACAAGAAACAGAAAGAGAAAAACGGTGAAACGATAACCCAAACAATAATATTTCCCCAAAAATGATGTAAACCTACTTTGTCAACGGCAATAGTCCAATAGCAGAGAAACATTATTCATTGTATTTTTTATGGATTCAGCACACGTAGTCCTCAATTAATTACTTGTTCAATTGTATACCTGAAAAAGCACCTGAAACGGGCAACTTAATTGTTCTTCCCAAACATGAAGTGAGTGACCTAAATTCCCCTCACCCGTTCTCATCATAATGCAAATTGAATTTGTATAACGAACACTTTTCAAAATATGGCATTGGGCCGTCGTGGCTCATACAATGGCAAATTCTACTGATGACCTTGGGTTTTTAAAGGACCATCATTTCATAGTGAATGGGTAACGTTTCCCTCAATGTAGGGTTCCTTGTAAGATGGCATTAAGGGAGCAGAGAAAAAATTCTGCAGCATGGCAAGACTCTAAAAAGGTACAAGGAGAGAGATATGGTCGTCACAGAACAGGACAATCAGCGGACGACAATACGCTTCAGTTGCGTAGAGACCTGAACAATAAACTCTAAAATCAGGCATAGACCTGGGAAATTTGAAAGTATTATTGGCCAGGAAGGGTCTTAAACTTTTTTATGTCGGGATATTTGCATCCATGGTTTCCTCTGCTAATGCTAGCCGTGGACAAAGTAGTGTGGCATCATTTTTAAGGAAAATGGAAATAGTCATGGTTGGTTATTTTTTCACCGTTTTCTTTCTGTTTTTTCACCAGATGTTCAAAAAAGTATATATTTTTCAAATTAAAGCTAAAACCAGATAAGAATTGATTAAGTAAGGTACATTTGGCCGCTTTTGGAGGGTAACGTTCTTCTGAGACACCCTGTAGTACTGGGGAAATGTAATTGATGATTTTTGGGTTTTCGTTTTTTTGTCATATACAATTTTTGACAGACCAATGTTTTTTTCGCATACTGTACATAATTTCATGGAGAATCTGAAAATTCATGGGTGTCATTTTTAAAATGTGTTTCTTGGGTGTTTTTAATAAGGGGGGAAAATTTTTTACAGGGGGTTAATTAAAAAAGCGTTTAAATTGGTTTTAAAACATAACCAATCTGTCGGTTGGTCATCAGGTTTCTAAAAGGTATAGTTTGGCCATATTTACCGACCCATTGTTGTAGTAAATAGGCTCACTGCAGTTCCAGTTCCTTTTTAATAGAAGTCCGATTTTGTTGACACATGTTTTTATCGTTTCATTGTGTGCATAACTAGGATAGAAAAGTATTATATATATAATTATATGTTTCCCCTTCAAAGTGAGACTTTTTGCAGATATGATTAAAGCCACCATCAATGATTTATATCCCGATGATTTCAAAATAACCTGAAATTGCAAGCAATAGCTTAAAAGTGAAAGTTAAAATCTCTAATTATTCTTCAATCGAAAAATTGGACAGAAAGGGAAGAATACAGCAGTGTTTATAAAATAAGAATCTCCATTCAATAACGTGTTGTAGTACACACGAAAAATGTCCGATTTTTCTCTTAATTCGGTAGCTTCTGTCCTATCATTTGCAGGGGTTGTTAGGATACCTAACTTGTTACATACAGGCAAAAATTCTTATTTTTGATAATTTTGTCCGAATGTTTTTGTTTAGCAAATCACACTGATAGTGCCTTTAATTTATCTCCCATATCCCTGTGGACCACGGCCATAGTTGCCCTCTTAATTATGATCAAAATTTAATTGACAATGGCGACCTGTTATTTGTCGGCTTTTCTCTACAGGAAGAGGGAACAAGTTGGCACCGTTTTTAAAAAACAAACTGATGATCCTGAAATTTTTAACCCCCAATTGTGACCTTGAACCTGTTTGCCTTGGTAACTCTTGTACTATAACCTCAAGAGGGGGACAAACATACTTTCTGTAATCCCTTGAAAGGTACTGACATGATGGTATACTTTTAAAAACATATCTTTGCCCCCTTTTTATATTTTTAACCCCTGTATACACCCTGCCCCCTAGAGACATCCAAGAACCATGATTTTTGGAATCCTCATACATTTTGATTTTAGAAAACCTTGTTGCAAGAATTGTATATGTAAATTTTCACAAAAATACAGTCCACATGTACTATTTAATCCTACGTGAGTTTAATGAGGCAATTGGCAAAGTTAAAATCCATCACACAATGTAAGAGCTCTTCGTCATCTTCCTTTTCTTAGTTCGAAGAGTCACCGTTTAATAATGTCCCTGGTTCAAATATCGGACAACCATTGATTTCTTTGACTTGCGTCTTGTTTGTCATGTCATTAAAGACCAAAACTATTCATGAAATACGACAATCTAACAGCATAGACCATACCCCAATGTCATCAGTAGCGTATTTGACTGTTTGTTTGTACTTGTGAATACATGTGTGCGGCACAAAATATCAGCGGTCATAACCATTGTCAATGTAGTTTGCCTACACACTTTTAACACCCTAACTATTAGTCCGTGTCTCTACCTCTGTGCAGTGATGTCATAACATTACGCCCGCCTCAAGAAATGCCGTCCTTTGTGCAATTTACTATTGCATGAGCGGCCAACAAATCTCCCGCCGACGTCACTGCGCAAGATAGTGACAATCACATGGACTATACACGCCCTTGCCTTGTGCCAAATGATTAGAATGTAACTGTCAATGGTATTTGTTCTGCAAACAAGCACCCCTGGTATAGGTATAGTACAGGCGGATCTGGAAGTATGGATGGGGGCGGCCAACAACGCTTCCCCCTTTTTCGGCAGAGAAGTATATGCCTATATGACATCAAATCCAAAGATACTCCATTTTGGTACCAATGGATGATATGCCCCTTTAAAAAGTAAAGTGCTTATTTATTTGGGCTACATCTGTGATAGAGATTTTAGTATAAATTTTCATACCTACAACCGACAAGAAAATTTTAAACGATTGACAAAATGACGACGACTTTTTTACATCTACAAAAAAAAGCTAATTTCGATCGTGGATCCCAAAGTACTTATTAAAATCCTTATTTCACGAAATCGTCTACAGCTATAAGACCCTTTTTGATGGTTTTAGTTATTAAAAAGAAACTTAACGGTAACAAAATCTCAACATAATTGTTGGCGTTGTCATAAATTGCCATTATTGTTTTTAAAAATGTACCTTGTGGAAAGACCACCATAACATAAAGTTGCAAGATAACGCTGTTGCCCAAATCGTCGGCTACTGTTACAGTTACGTCTGTTGAACCGCCATTAATAAAGGTGCCCTGAGTCTGACCATTTGAAAAAACAGCTGCAAATTGATCCCTTGACATAGTATGAAGTAGTGTTTGGTCTCTCGTGAATGCGGTGCAGGAGTTGGAGTGTTCCACAAAACTGTTGTCGACGAACTGTGATATCGTGGGTGGACCTTCAGCACTAATACCTGTTGAAGGAGTGTGTAAAAAAGAAAAGAATGCTACACAATTTTGTAGAATTCCATATGAATTGAAAATGCTTTGATTACTTACGTTTTAGGGGACGGTGGTTCTATAATAGATTTACGCTGTGATATTTTTACCGCATTAAGGTATTTTACGAATACAGCTCTTCACACTATTCTTTGTGCTGAGCGGTGTTTTCTATAATCGATTTATTGCTTGAGATATTTTTATTTAACCTGCGCATCATGTAGTCTTACAGAATAAAAACGGGGCTATGCACACTCTTCATTGTGTGCATGAGCGGTGTTCTATAATCAATTTAATTGCTGTGATATTTTTTTACAGCATCAGGTATCTTACGGACTAAACTCATGCACACTATTCCATTGTGTGCATGAGCGGTGTTCTATAATCAATTTCTTGCTGTGATATTTTTACCGATTAGGGGTTGGTCGTACGGAATAAAGTCCATGCGCACACTCTTCATTTGTGTCATGAGCTGTGTTCTTACAATTTAATTGCTGTGATATTTTTACCGCTTCAGGTATCTTTACATAATAAAGCTCGCGTGCACACTACTCATTGTGTACATTGGCTTTATTCCGTAAGACTACCTGAAGCGGTCCAAATATCACAGCGTTAAGTCTATTATTAACACGGCTTCAACATTCCACCGCCGTTTGACGCCGGTTGTCGGGCGGTTGCACTGTGTTTCACTGTATTGGACAATATCAAATCGTGTTCCAAATAACCGACGCATACCGGTTCTCAACCAGCGGCTGTGTTTTGAAGCCGTCTTTACACCAAACATATAAATGATATAAAAAGAATAAAATAAAATGCTAATTGTTTAAAGACCCTATCAGTGAATCCAACCCGAAGAGTCAAAATATTTGAAATTTGCACACATTAGCTTAAAAGTGAAGGCTAGTCTATCTGACTTCTCATAAGTTATTTTACCACAGAAAATTGACACAAAAGAAGTAACGCAGTGTTCAAATATATGATCTCTATTCAATTACTAGTTGTGGTAAGTGTCCGTAGGACACAACTTACTAAAATTATCCAATTTTGTCCTTATCAGACTGCATTTGGCCTTATCCTTGAGGGTATGTTCGGGGTGCCTATGCTTTTTTACAAAGAAACCACCGAACAATTCCTGAATTTTGTTGATGATTTTTTTTTTTTCGATTTTCTGAAATACAAGTTGTGGCACTTTAAAAGTTATCTATTGTGAAACTTTTCTTGATATCCATTGACCAACATTACAATGCGAAATAGCAGTTTTTTTGAAGTTTGCATTTTGGCTTGCCAGATGAATCAATGCAAATAGTACCATCCCAAACCAAAGTTTTTTAAAAACAACATATTATTAATACGAAATGTGGCAATTAAAACTTTTATCGGCAATGTTTTGAAATTTAAATACATAGTTCTCCAGGTAACAAGGATGATTATATTTATCAATCTTTACCTGGAGACGGCCGGCGCCCAAGAGTGTTAAAACACCCCTGTACGCTTGGCCCGATTCGAACCGGCGACCTCCGTATTATGGTAATACGGTAGGTCGTCGGGTTCAAATCTGGCCAAGCACACTTTTTTTGTTATTCACCCACTCATGTGCACTTGTCATCCCGGGAAAGATTAATGAACTATCGGCAACAACAATGGGGGTTGTTAGCTGAAATCAAATCGGTGCTAGCGATGAACCACCAGAGATGATTAAGATTCCATCCTCAAGAAAAATGGATACTTATGGTGATTTTAACCTGTTATTTGAAATGGATACATCAATGGATATAACCTGTTATTTAAACACCAAATACATCAAAAACTTGAAGCAACTCTTTTGATCATATCAAAAACAACACCGATGCGTTTTTTGCTTCTAATTTTACTTATCAATTCAATTGATAAAATACTATAAAAGCAGATTCTTTTCAAAACGATCACAGTAATATAAGACAACATCCCAGTACACCTTTGTACCTCATGTTATTTTTTGTTTACTACCGTTAACCTGTGTAGTCACAGGTGATGTGTTGCCATCCGCCGTAGCTGTTTCTCTTACTACAGTTTGAGTACCAGAACTGAATTGATACGTTGTTGAGCATTGACTGGGAAAATGGATTTCCATTGACCGTAGACGAAATTGAAGGTTGTGGTTGCTGTGAATCCGTAGCATAAGGAGGTATCCTGAACCAACGTAGATGGGGTTATTATATCCGCTGGACAATCTAAACCTAGAAACTAGAAAATAAGAAATATCAATATACGCGTCACGTTTTGAAAAGAAGCTAAATAGCTTATCTTTGCCATTTTTTAAGAATTAGGAGTAAAAGGCTGCATGTACTGATAGTGTTAAGACACGTTTATAGCTAGGCCTCCTAGGTTAGAGGTTAGGGTTAAGGTTATGCAGAAGAATGGGTTTAATACTAAAATTTATTTTTAAAGCTATTCTCATACAGCAGTACAGCTGAGGCCATAATTGAACACCCACTTATTGTCCGTCATATAGGTACGTATACAATTGTGCTTTCGTAATACCAGCTGCGCCGCCAAACTTTGCGTGACACTCTAAATTTCATGGGATTTCAAATTTATATCTTTATTAGGATTGTAGTTAGGGACCAATCAAAGTTAGGATTCAAGATTGATATCTATTGCAGTAACATTATTAGATTCGAATTATGATTGATCTAAGGCAAAAAGGATTTAATCTATTTTGATTGGTCCCAACTACAATCGTTAGGGTTAAAGGTCCCAGGCCGATCGCAATAGCCTCGTCCCCAGGAACCCAAATTTTACCGGAAGTGTTCGAATTTTTTGATATCGAGAAATGGAAAGCTTACTATTTTTCTCATTACCCTGTGAACATCTTATGACTAATGAGTTTGGTTTGGATGTTATGAAAAAGACAAAATATGCCCCATTTGGTTCGACCAAGATTGACATTTTACACAGACTCTATGCGGGGCTTATAAAATCGCGTTTTTAGCTCTCACACATAAAAACGGATTGACATATCGGCGCGAAACTTTACTGAGGGGGTTTTGGGATGAAGGCCCTTCTACCATAATGGAAAACTTTATATACTTAAATCGCGACCATCCCCCTTTAACTTTGAAATCCTGACATTTAGAGGGTAGGTAGGAGAGAGGCGATGGATCAGATGTAAGGTCTCTTCCTACAAGCCCTTCTACCTTTACACTCTAGTTGTGCATAATTAATTTCATATTATATATTATGCGTTGCATTATTTATGCGAAATACAGATATGAAAGTTTATGAATTGCATCATTGGGGGATATTGGTAAATATTGGTTCATTTTACATTCAAAAGAGCACTTGACATGCAGCGACTTGTTAATCTGGAGCATCGGAAAAAAAAAAAAAACAAGAAAAAATAATCATAAAAATGCCGTGTAGTGGTATCCTTTTACCTAGCATATAGGTTACTCGCTATCACAGCATGCAAGTGGTCGCATCGATATTCGAATATTGGAAATTCTCTGGCCTGCACATGAAACTCAACAGTTTGTAATTGATCGCAATCTCCTTTACAAAAAATTTGAATTACACATACCATATATAGGTGATATCACAAAACGCGTGTTCCCAACATCATCCCTGTCGACTATTACGACTACCGGAGTAGTACCAGAAGGGAAGGTATACTGCAATTGGCAATTTGATGCTGGATAGGAGGAGATTTGAGCTCCTTGGGTTAATTAAAACAGATGTAGGTGAAAACCCGACGGCTGTGGGGACGTCCCATGAAACTGTCGGTGATGTGAATGTTATTGGTCTCCGGGACACAATCAAACTTGCTGTGAACATTTAAGGGGAAGGGAAGTATGTATTTTCTTGAATATTAAAAGAGCAAATACCTTAATACGTTTTAACATATTAAAAATCAAACATATATTTCCAATTAGATTAATTGCAGAGAATTAAAAAATAAAATGTATGGAGACTAATGGAGTGATTTCTATGTTGGGGTCCCTTGTCAGGAAATATTATTAGTTATAATAAGGCAGAAGAATCAGATGTGCATGTCAAAATTTACCACTGCACGATTTCAAACAGATTGGTCTGAATGAACCTCAATAACTGTCACTTATGGTATCAAAAATGGCAAGTTTAGTGCAAAATGTTATCTGTTGCATAAGAATTAAGTGGAATCTACTTTGTTTGAGGTCGTGGTAAAATCTGTTCAAAACAAAATAATTTGTACCTTCATTTTTGGTTATTAGTTCACATATCATCGAGAAAAGGTTATTTTCAGAGAGTGACGTGGTCTAATGGTTAGAGAGCTTGTCTTTGGACTCAAGGTTCCCCGGTTCAATTCTCGGTTGGGCTACTTGCTGGATTTATTCTAGGTACTCAATTTGGATTTAATTTGTATAGATAAATGATGATATTGACTTAACTCAGAATTACCACTCTCCTCGTGTTTCATTTGATATTGGGAAATGAACCATGAAAGCTCTCACTTCCCATTATGTGTTTGGTTAGTATGTTTGGATGTTACGACATGGCGCTGACTAAGCTAGTTGCTGCCACAAAGTTGCATTCTTTCTATTTGATTAGTTTGTTTTATGTCTCTCGCAATTTAGCCTTTGGGCTACGATACGAGATTAAATAAACCATTTATTATTATAATTATAGTACACATTATAACAGCACCCTTCCTTGTCATTGTCATTTACTGGCAAAAACCGATTATCTCGAAGCAAGACTCTTATACACCTCTAGCATAATCACCTTGCGTAACAACTACGGTGAAATCACAAAAAGCGCTATTTCCAAAGCTGTCAGTTGCGGTCGCTCTTATCAATGTTGAAGTTCCCGAATTAAAAGTATAAACAGGCTGACCATTAGGTTGACTTGGGAAAATTTCCACTCCATTAACAGTGTACGAAATACCAGGTGAACCAGGGAAAGCCAATGGAATAGGGGTGTTCCATGACACCAACGTCGACGGACTAGTAATATCCTGTGGACAATCCAATCTTATTACTGCGAAAATTAAAACAAAAATCATAACAATTACTGATTAAATTGTTATCAAATGTTGTTATTAAGGCATTCATGAAAGTCAAATTCTAAACAAAGACAAAAGATTTGTTTGATAATATGTAGTTGTTTTCTCTAAATAAAAGGTTTTCATTTATAAAAAAAAATCCAGTAGTTACTCAGTGAACCTTTAAAATGTGCCCACCCGATAATGTTTTCTTTGTATTTTATGAAAGGTTCTATTTGAATCGAACCTTCCCTTTTAACATGAGCAGTAACTATGTGTATTATAATAGCCATAGCCGGCTTGATTACTGTACAAATACTTTCGCCAAACAACAAAAAAAAAGTAAACAGCCATAATGCTTGTAACTATGAATGGGTACGTGTTCAGCAGATATTTACAGATGAAATGAGAAAAATGCTAGATTTTTAATGATACCAAAATCTCAGATTCGATGTTGTGAGTGGTGGGGTCGAGGCTGGTGATTGGACAGTACCCTTTTAAGAGACACGAAGACATTTTTATCTTTATGTGCAATATTTTTCATTCCAAAAAGATGGAGTTGGAGACTTTTTTTAATTTCAATAACTGTAACGCTTTTGGATTCATTTGGGCTGTTGCCGCGTCAAATGAGGTGACACCCTCCTCCCACCACCAAAAAGTTATAAACATGGTTTACCGTTAACATTAAAATCACAGAAAACTGTGGCTGTGCCGTCAGAAACCGTTGCTCTCACAACTGTTGTGGTACCCGAGGGGAAAGTATACAAGCCGTTAAATGGTGTTATTTGAGCTCCATTCACTGTGTATGTTAAAGTAAGTTGCGCTGTGAAGCCCAAATCAGTAAGAGTCGGTAACGAAACACCTGTGGATGGTTGCGTTATAGTTGCCGGACATGTTAAAACTGTAAAAAAAAAGTAACAGCAAATAAGAAATTATTGCATCTATTGCTTGGTGTAAAACCTATATTTCTTGAAAACAAACCGTTATCAATTTTATATATATTGTTATAAATCCCAGACATTATGTTAATTGATAATAAAGCTTTGCCGTAGCAACAAGGTAAAATTTGACGCTTATTAGGCCAAGAAAACAAAAACAAGTTTGTCTCAGAAGACCGCGCGCATTTTGTTTAAAATTGGTCTTTGACCGAATAATTTTTATTTAGGTTTTTACTCATTTGATTTTTTTTATTTAAAAAATTAATAAAATTTGAAAAAATGAAAAAAGTGGGTCAAAAATACAACTAAAAAAAATCCGCATTTCGCATTATCATTTTTCTATAAAAAAAACACCGCATTTCGCATTACGATTTTTCACATTTCTTCTGAGACAAACTTTTGGGGGGGGCCTTAAAGGTTTGCATGATTGATGTTAAAGAGTAACGTTTACGTCATTATCAGAGAAGATTTTTATATCCAATATAAAAATTTAAACCCTTGACAATTTTACCCCTAGACTACAAAAACAACCAGAGTTTTATGTTTAAAAATCGATGTTACTCCCTTAAGTCTAACTTTTGTTCTTGTTGCCTTTGATAGCAGTGATTCCAGGTAGTGAAGATATCGCGTTTGACGGCGACATTTTTGAAAAATGTTCACTTTTGTTGGCATATTATAAGGTCATTGGCTTCTACTTTAATCAGTTTTTAATAAATTTGCGATAATAAAAAATAAATAATTTTGTAGAAAAGAACATTCTTTGAAAGACTTAATTATAACTGAATATTCATAAAAAAAAAAGAAGAAGAGCGCCATCACCTCAAACACTACGTGCAAAAGGAAAGCTTTTAGACGAGGGAGCCTCCTCTAGGTACATTTATAGACTCCCTGGTGGTGTTGTGTTGCCGTGTATTGGAGGGAAGCAACGCATTCATGATAAAAGATCATTCCAATTCCTTTCTGAACTTGTTTTGCTGATTGTAGTTGAAATAGCACTGATAATGAACAAATTGGGCCTGTCATCTCATGAATTTTACTATGTTTTAGACCATGTAAACTTTAGGTAGGCAGGCAAGCGTCAGACAATCAAATTTGCGGTACCAGGAAATGAGATGATAAACCTACTCCAAATCTTTATGGGACATTCCATTCCAATAAACAGGGCCAGAAAAAAAAATACACTACCAGTGACATCATTAGTGAAACTATTGATTTTCAGTCAGTGTCATGAATAGATTCACACCAATCACCTGGAACTTTCTATTACTCTCTGAAAAATCAATAGCACCACAAATGATGTTATCACCAACCCAAATATTGAATGCTTTCTGGTCCCTCCTTGTAGACTTGACACAAACCACATCGATTCTATTTGCATTTCCTGGGACCTTTAAACATGCCACAGTTGGTTATCTCAAGGCACTAGACACTAATACATGTAAATAACATTGGCTACCTGTATTTTTAAACATTGCGATGATACGGCCATACAAAGTGAGTCAAAAACCTTTATACTTATATACTCCCCGCCTAAAAAATCCGAACGATGTTGAAATGGCCATCAACGTGCTCAAACTTGCTTTCAAATGGGGTAGCCACAATTTGCGCACCCACTGCAGTCTGCACCCAGTTGAATTCAGCAGCCTTGACGGAATAAAGTACAGTATCGCGTGCACTTTATTCCGTCAAGGCCGCTGAATTCAACTGGGTGCAGCTGCAGTGGGTGCGCAAATTGTGGCTACCCTTTCAAATGAACGCACCAAGCCAGCTGGATAAATCTCTCAAACTTCCACATCATGCTTCGTTATCAATGCATTACGGACACAGGACAATAAGCAAACACATTACGCGAACAACGCTCCTGGCATTTATTATTATAATTCACCTACATACCTACATACCTTTTTAATACAGTAATTTAAATCGTTCGGATTTTTTTAGGCGGGGAGTATATTATTTTTCTGCATCAGTGAAATATCTTCCAAAGGTATGGACTATCATATCCATTAAATCCCTAAATGCCATGTTTTTCCACTGTTCAAAAATCACGGAGCGGACCCTTTGCCTTGTGTTTACGGCGAAATTGCTCCTAGATCTAACAAGACAAATCGCGCCACCTCCCTTTTTTGCGGTGATCGTCTGGTGGTTAGTCATTTTCCCTCTAGGGACGTAAGGGGTATAAAGCAGCATCATTTCGCCTATTAGAGACATTTTGAATATTGATTTTGGAACTTTGCATTGAGATTTATGCTAACTTTAAGACAGGTACCCATTTTTTACTCTGTCCACAGAATCACTGTTGTATGATATACCTAAGGAGACTTTGGATGAATCTACACAAATACATCATGACATTCTTTTCTTTTGATATTTGTGTAAACCTTCCAATATCAAGAACAAATAAAATAGGTACAACTATTTCCTTATTTCCATCAATAACAAATGATGGGATATTATACCCCCAACATATAAAACATGATTTCAGCTGTTTTAAATTAATGTTCACAATATCTTTGTCCGCGGGAACGTCAGTATAGATTGCAAGCCTGCAATAAAGTCTATTTGTTTTCTATTTTAAGAAATATTATTCACAACAATTGATACAATTAGGTAATAATTACTTTAGTAATACAATGAAAACAAAATGCAAGTAAGCATTTAGATCACCGTCACTCAATGAATGGCCATACTGACTGGATGTGAAGGATTGTGTAACAGTGTGGTTTTTATGGAATAAGGTCAACTTTCTATGTTGTCACCAATGACAAGCGTTATAACAAGATATTGTTTACGTGTATTAAACACAAATTCTGAACTTGTTTAATATTTTTCTAAAGCGGGTGTAAATCTTTTTGACTGACCCTGTAGAGCATTTTAAGCAATTAAAATTCAGTCCCATATGTCACATATTGAGTCTAAATGTACTAAAAAACAATGAAACTTGTTGTGCGGCGAACATCCCGTTAACGTTGAATTGACAATCTGCACGTGTGAAACGTCAGTTGCGTTGCTCAGTACCACTGTGTTCACGGCGAGAACTGTAGAGTGGCTGGCCATTAACTTGTGCTGGAAAGAGATCAACTCCATTTACGGAAAATGTAATTCGCGCTGAATTGAAATTTGTACGGGCGTGTAGAGAGTCAATGGAATCAACGTTGACGTGGTTGTCGTATCCGGTGGACAAGTCAAGCTTACACCTGTCAAATCAAGCAAATGCACTTACAATTATGTACTGATATAAATGGCATGTTGTAATAATTCGACCTTCATGAAAAATAAACTTTACCTATGTCTATAGAACAGTTCGTTTTAAGAGAGAAATTTCAACATGTACACACACTTGCCAAAAGTATTGCAACATGCAGAAAACACATTTCGTAATCACAAATGGGTTTCATATTGTACCATGGCTTCTCTACTACACATTACTATTGAATGCCAAAGTTTGTTTTCAAACAGATGTTATTTCGTTTGACTTTATTGTCTGTTTTCCTAAATATGGCGTCTTAATGAACTGGGCGAACGATAACTTACCGATTGCACCCCAGGAGGAATATGACCGGGAACGAAAGAGATGGCTTCAAAATAAGCCTTAAAGTGACAGAGGAGATTTTTTTAGATACGAATTTCTCTCAAATTGCACTGAATCGATTGTATACCCCCTACCAAAACATTTCGGACTGTTTAAATTGGACAAACATTCACATACAAAGAAAGAGCAAAATAGTGTAATTTCCAATAACGGCCATTTAGATGTAAATATTCTAGATCCAGGCCTAAGCCTTTATTAATCTATCTCCTTTTAAGAAAGCGAAAACCATGAAAATGTATAACCTTACATTTACTGGCATCATAGATTTGAATTCTCATTATGCTATAACGTGGGCCTGGTTTCCATCGCTTTGAACTGCAGACGTGTTGCAGGGACTGTGACAAAGGCAAGTCGTTTGGCCCTATTGTATTGTGCAAGCCCATTTAAAATGACCCTGTCCAACAATTGTTTAAAGGGTGACAAATAGTACCTTGCGTTATCTGCCTGACTAACTGCAATTGATTGTATGATCGCGATATATTAACTTTGCCTGGACTTTGGGTCACTTCTTGACCCAGATCACTTCATGGTTTCCATGTTTTAGCCGTCAACTTGAACCATTTATCAAAACTAGCGAGACATAGCAATTCTGACCGCAGACTGCCCTAGATTTTCTAGGCATCTCCATAGTGTCTCGCTCGAGGCCGTTTATCAATGAAATTGCAACCCGCTATCGACAGGTCTGTCCACACACTTTTTTGCCCGACGGGAGGGTCATGATTGCTTATCTTTATCCTAAAGTCTCTGGTGTGTGAGGCCCATGAATGTGCCTAGCACGGTTCAGGTAAGTTAAGGCCTTCAGGAGAATTCAATGTTCATTTAAATTTTGAAATTCATTAAGAAGGATCATATTATTAAAGGATCTGTAATTTGAAAACTACTTAACTGGAACCAACAATGATGGGTACAATTCGTGAAATACCAAAATAAAATTCAGCAAACCTTGTGTAACGAAAACGGTGAAATCACAAAGGCGGTGTTTCCAAAGCTGTCACTTGCGGTCGCTCTTACTACTGGTCGGAGTTCCAGAACTAAAGGTATATGGTTGGGAAATTTGCGCTCCATTAACGGTATAAGAAATATGAAAGACCAGGGAAAGCCACCGGAACAGGGGCGTTCCATGACACCAACGTCGACGGACTAGTAATATCCTGTTGGCATCCAATCTTGAATCATCCTTCTCTCTTAGTCTTGGTCACGCTGCAAGCAAATTTTTAAAATCATTGAAGTATTATTAATTAAATAATTATCATGTTATCCATTATATATAAAAAATAAGCTGAAAAGTTGTACTAACACAAAGTGATTTAAGAAATTCAACAGTGCACACCCCCTAGTCCTTTTTAGGCTTTGAACACTGCCAAGCACTCCAGTTGCTCAAAGATCAATATGTGTTTGGTATGTTTTTAGAATGGCCGTGTCGATAGGGTTAAGTAGAGGATGTCAGATAGATTTGCCTACTGGATTCTCGAGCATCGGACAAAAAAGATGAAATTTGGGGATGAAAAATACTCCATATATCTGTGCTTTGGTACATGTACATTGTTGTACTCGGCATACTAGCCTTGTGTAAGTTCTATCCAGTCTATAATGGTATCTCTTTTCTTAATGTCCCAGGTCTCAAATCTATATCACAGTATACTCCACACGGCCTGAAATTCAGCTTGTTTGAATTGGAGAAACCGATACCCAATAAGTGGTGTAGTTTATTGCAAGGCATTGTCCAAGCTTGTCCTTTGGGCGTGACAGAAGTCTTTTCTTTCTGTCGGCAACATATGACCCTAGTCTTGATGTAACGGCTTGTAAGTTTGTCTAATTTTTGCTGAGGAGTAATGTCGATTTTACGACAATCGATTAATTGACAATTTTAAGTAACTTTAATGAGCTTTAATATCTGTTTCCACGAAAGAAGGTATGTATGAGATTGAATCAAACTAACATTTGAAGATGTCACAATGGTCCATTTTTTTTTAATTTTCGGGAAAGTGGTAAATAAAAAAACTCACCTTTTACAGTGAAAAAACATCCAACATTGTATCCATTTAGGTTGTGTGTGCGAAAATCGTAAGTTTTGTGGCCAAGATTAAATGTGCGGATCAAACGATCAGCTGTATTAGGGGTAGAGGATTTAAAGTTACAGCAGGCTTGTGTCATATGTTACTGGGATCCGATTCAATGAAGAGCTTTCACGACCTGTGGCTCCTGAAAAAATCATGTTTACTGAAGATGCGACGCCGGTCGTCTGTTCATTCTGATTAGCAGGGCAGGATATCGTAGGACGACTGACTAAAATAGCAAAAACGTATGTAAAGAGGTTTAAATTGTGCTGTTGTATTTCAAATCAGTATTAACATTTTCGGTTCTTAATATAATGATTTTGAGAGAGAAAAATAACAGGCTTAATTTTATTCGCCCAACGAAAACAGGGAAATATTAAACAATTGCAACTTACGAGCTCTAAATAGACAATGGTCAACACAAATTGTCTTGAGTTTTCTTGTGGAACATTACTTATTTTACACTCAGATACAAACATTGAATAATACAAATTTGAATCATCATAAGTCTGACAACTTTTTACAAATTTACCTGCAAATACATTGACTTGGACCTGACAAGTCCTAGTACTTATACCGTCAGTCGCTGTAACTGTAAGAAACTGTTGTCCAATGTTAACATTCAAAAGTGTATGGTATGGTTGGTTTGATTCAACTAGTGTTACTGGTGTAGTAAACGGTGGTGTAGTAGACGGTTGGGTGTAGCTGAAAGTAACCTGTCCAGAAAATCCACTTACTGTAGGCGCCGGAAGAGCAATAGTTTGTTCTATCGAACTAGCACTAGCGTATATTAAAGGTGGACAGCTAATAGTAGGTTCTGTGGGGGAAAAGGAACAAAAAGATACAAATAAGACCACCTACTGAGATTATGAAGTTAAACGCGTCTGAGGTTGAACTCAAAATCATTTAACTACACAATCAGATTCTTACTCATGGTGTTGGCCACTACCTCAGGCTACTCCATCTGTACTCTTAGCTCTACACTGAGGGTACCTACGGCTAAGGACTTGTGAAGCACAGGGGTCACTGGGCTACGTTTTCTTAGCAGTGCCTCTTGTATATTGTACTGTAAAGTTGCCTTTCAGTTAACTGACAGTTACACAGAATACCTCCCGACTACTCATGAGTCTCTCCACAGGTACTTGCTGCAAGCTTCCTAGCCTACAAGACATTGGACCACCTCACCAAATGTTCCATTGGTTATTGGTAGTTGAAACTTAGTGATACTGAAATTGAGTGTCATCAAAACGCCATATGCTTTCTCATGTGACCCAAATGGTAAAAAGGATCACAATACTAATCTAAAACATTGAGATTGAAGTTTCAAAGGTATTCCCCATAGGGACGGACTGCAATTTAGGTACTGCGTGTGTACATTATATGGATTGATTAATGCAAGTACTCCCCAGCATCTTTCGCGTTTTTTATATTTCGGTATGAACAAATTCCCTCCAAATTAAAGTATTAAATGTGTTAAGTGACACAAATAAAACATTAGACTATTATACTAACCTGTTACGGTCACGGTGTAAAAACAGCCAACACTGTATCCATTCAAGGTTGAGTATGCGAAAACGTAAGTTGTGCCAAGATTAAATGTACCGCTCAAAGAGTCAGCTGTATTAGGGGTTGATGGGCTTAAGGTTACAGTAGGGCTTGTGAGATATGTTACTGGAATCCGATTCAGTGAAGAGCTATCAAGAGCTGTTGCTGCTGACAAAGTCGTGGTTGCTGAAGATCCAGTTCCGGTCGCCTGTACATTCTGATTAACAGGACAGGCTATCGTAGGACGCCCGACTAAAATAGCAAAAAAGGTTGGTAAAGAGGCTCAAACTATGCTGTTGTATTTGAAATAAGTGTTCACATTTTCGTGTCTTATTATCATGATTTTGAGCATAAGATGAAAATTCGACTACTTAATTTATTTCGACCAACGACAAACCTGGAGAACATACTAGGCAATTGCAACTTACGAGCTGTTAAATAGGTAATTAATGGTCAACACAACTTGTCTTAAGAGTTTTCATGTTTAACATAACTTATTTTACACTCAGATACAAAAATCTCTCGTTGCACCTTTAAAGAATAGGTGTGGAAACATTTATATTTACACATTTACCTGCAAATACATTGACTTGGACCTGGCAACTCCTTGTACTTATACCGTCATTCGCTGTAACCGTAAGAAATTGTTGTCCTGTGTTCACATTCAACAATGTATGGTAAGGTAGCGTTGAGTCAACTAATGTAATTGGTGCAGTAGACGGTTGTGTGTAGCTGAACGTAACCTGTCCAGAAAACCCACTTACAGTAGGTGCCGGAAGAACAATAGTTTGGTCTGACGAACTAGCACTAGTGTTTCGTATATAAATTTGGACAGCTAATAGTAGGTTCTGTGCGGAAAAGAACAAAAAGAGGCAAATATGATCACCTGTTGGAACTTATTATTATTTCACTACACAGACAGATTCCTGCTTATTTTGTAAGCCACTACTTCATATACTCCCGGGTAATGTATACGCTAGCTTTACTCTAAGGTACCCATTGAACCATGCTTGCAAGACCTACAGCTAATGACTTGTGAAGCACACGGGTCACTGGGCTGAATTTTCTTAGCAATGCCTCTTGTATATCTTACTATAAGTTGCCTTTCAGTAAAAGTGGAGAATAAGTCTTTAGAATTCTCAATAAGTTACTTTGATCAACTGAAGATTTGACAGAAAGGAAGAAAGTGGCAGTGTCCAAAGATATGAATCTCCATTCAATTACGTATTGTAGGACGTGCCCGTACGGACATAGTTACATCGGGTCTTATTATTTGCAGGATATGTTAGGATACCTGTACTTGTTAAAGATATGTAAAAATGTGATTTTCAGTGATTTTTTTTTCGATTTTCTGATTTAGCCAATCACTGATAGTGCCTTTAACTGACATTTACACAGAATAACCCAAACTACCAATGAGTCTCTCTACAGGTACTTTGCTACAAGCTGCCTAGTATACATGATATTGGACGACCACGCCAAATATTCCATTGGTTCTTGTCTTATAGTTTTCAACTGAATATGACCAAAACATTTTATTATGTGACCCAAATGGTAAATAAAGGATGACACTACTAATCTAAAACATTGCGATTAAATTTTCAAATGTACTCCTCGTAGGGGCACTTTAATATAAGTATAGACCAGGGGTGTCCAACCTGCGACCCGGGGGCCTTTTGCGGCCCGCCAAGTGTTCGCATGCGGCCCGCGAGGTACTTCCCAGGAAAAATAAAATGCATAAATATCTCAAATAATAAAGTTTGTGCAAAAGATATCACTAAATATCTCACACATACCAACATTTATTCAATAATTCAAAGATTTGTATGGATGAATATTGTCCGAGGAGGCCTACTCCGTAGAGTACTTGCGTGCCGCAAATATGGGTCGCATTTTCAGCCTTCTGATATATGAATGACCCCATTTTGCATGCCAATTGTGTTTAGAATGGTCCCCCGCTTTTTCAAAATGTTTACAAATTTGTGGCAAATTAGCCAAATTCCTCAACTATAACCAAAGGTTTCTAAAATTGTTGAAAATTAGGCCAATTTCATCAATCTGAAGCCAAATTTTCTCCAAAATTTAGAAAAATTCAGTCAGCTTCCTCAATCTGAAGCCAAAATTTGTTAAAAAGGTCAACATTTCTAGGGGAAATAGCAAATATGTGTTAAATGTGGCCCCAAATCTACATCTCTGGTATAGCTACGGGTTCCCTTTTCAGTAAAAATTGGTATTGACATGAGTCCTACCCAAACCCCGATTATTTGCTAGCGGCAAGCAATAGCTTTAGATACAACCAATGCGGCCCTTGTGTAAACAAGGTTGGACACCCTTGGTATAGACTATGGGGCATGTTTTGTAGTCTAAATCAAGTCACTAGGGCAAAACCAAGTGTTAATTCGTAATAAATTACTAAAATCATATAATCGTCTGTTTCCGCATATAAAACTGGTACATTTTCTTGAAAATGAATAAAATATCACCTAAATTTCTTTTCCCCAATATCAGTGACTAATGGATTCACATAGACTTCAGCGAACCATGCAGCAAAAGCCATTCAACAATAGGCCCGGTATGTGGAGGAGAAAAACACTTCCGATTCCTTTTCATCTTGGAGTGCAGGGCCATTGTTTTTTTTGTCATGCAGTTAAGTTGAAAAGATTTCAGATATTATGACCTCCCCGATTCGTATTGAGTATTTTTTCCCATGATATCGTCGTGGTCACGACATAGTGTCGAATCTGATTTTTTGGTCAAATTGAGTTAATAGTTGATCCTGGTTGCCTTTTATGTACTCTTTAATTGTACCCAAAAATAAAAGTGAAATTACATCTCCTAACCAAAATAGCCGCAGTCGAATACCACCTATTTGTATAAAACGGGTTTCACAAACAATCGAATACGTATTCGATAGCCTTGCGTGTCCAAATATCTCAAAGCACACAGATAAATTGCGAACGAATACGTATTCGCCGGGACAAAAATTGCTACTTCAGTGATCAAAATCGAAAATAGGTCTGTCTAAATTTAAGGCAATCGGTGAAATTTACCTTTCTATACTTCATGAGGGATTGGTCATGTTATTTCACATTTTAATTTTTGTGTTTTAATTATGTTACTTGTACTAATTGAAAACCAAATTTATCACTTTTAGGGGGACATAGTGACATTAACCCTCGTATTACCAAAGGGGAGGAGTTACCACCCCAGGTAAAATTTCCTCCGCTGCGCAAAAACGTTAAAAACTTTCGTTATGTTTCCATATAATTATTTCACATCCTTCTGCCCATTTTGGCGAAACAAATGTGAAGGTAGCACCGTCACCGGGGTTAGAGTCGAAGTCGATTGGTGGGGAGTGGTTCTATTACCTCTAATACCCATTATTGAAAACGCAGCATTCTGATTGGTCAGTTTACTGCCCATTATTCTGCAATAATGAGCCGCTAATGCATTTTCTTATTATTTATTTTCATTCATCAGCATACAAAATACACATAAATTAGGCATATTACCTTAAAACCTATAAAAACAAACAAACAAAATAAAATCAAGTTGTTTTAGTTAATAGATTAGAAATAAAGGTCTTGTAGTATCATCTATGGGCTCATAATGTATCCTCGGGCGAAAAAAATAAAATGGGCTCCATTATTTAGTTTATGCGACCTCGGGCACATTATTTGCCTATAAATGATACTGTATTACCCTTTATTTATTAGTTCATTTGTTTTAATATTGTGCACTGTATGGCTCTAAAATTATATGTTGATTAAAAACTAGTCATTTTCCATATCATTCATGTCATTTGGGGCCAAAATCCGCATGAAAATCCAATATTCCTATCTTTTTTGATGCAAAATTTCATTTTTTCATTTTATACTCTGATGTGTGTCTGTGGAAATGACCAATTTTGCAAAGCTGGTACCATCGAAATCATCTATTGCTTTATAAAAATGAATTCTCGTGGTGTTTACCACCCCACCCCTTAGTAAATCGTGTTACAAAAATAGACTTGGTAAACATATTGTGAAAGTTTGATTTTCCTTGATGTTAACTTGGATCTTCTGCAAACTAAATAATTACTTATACATCATATAAAAAAACCCTCACCTTTAAGGAACAAATTGACGTTTTCTTTGGGAAGTTGTTTGTATAAGCGTTAGTGCCCTCTAAATTGTTTAGATTATGTTAGATTTTACTATTGAGTATATTACTCATTTAACTGTTGATTCGTTTCAAGTTTGGTATATATTTTAAGCGTGTACATTACTTTAAAAGATGGTAACTATATATGTAATTTGAAATTTAAGAAAACGAGAAAAATATGGTTGTTAAAGTTGTATAGACCACTTTTATCCTCCAATACCTTTTGAGTTATGAAACATTCCAGTTACATTTTAAATATTTTCTGAGCTCAATTTTTGAACAGTTCTAGCCAATATTGTGTGTTGCAATATGCATACTATATATTAATTTTTATATAACATGCACTACAATGTTTGTGTTCCTCCTAACGTATTTACACCTGAAATTTATGTTTTTTTTCTGCAAAAATGAGTTAAAACATATTGGCGGCTAATTAAAGATATTAATTTTAAGGAGCCAAATTTGTAAGAGGTTGTCTGCGCTGTATTTTACAACGAACGATAATGCAACAGTGAATGTTTCCCATTTGAACCGCTTATGGAAGTCGTTTGTATACAAATTTGCACAGTTTGTAGCATAAACACAATGCAATAGACATCGTCATCGTCATCGTCGTCGTCATCATCATCATCATCATCGTCGTCGATCAGTAGCATCATTATCGTAGTTAAGCTCGATGTTTCCTTATTTCATCGTTATTGCCACCATCATCACCGCCATCGTTATTCTTATCATCGTGGCATCATCGGCATCATCATTTTAAAATAGTAAAAACCCGTCGCTATAGTAATCACAACATACCAACATTAGAAATCAACGGGTTTCATGCAGCGAATACGTATTCGACTCCTTAGAACACAGTGAATCAAACATTTGGGTTTGACAAACTATCAAATCACATTCATTGGCCATTTTGAATAAGAAAACAGTTGTTTCTTAGTATTTTAATACTGTCGTCAGATAGTAACCATTCATGTCTTTAACATACACCACTTAAAATAGCCATTTCCTTTTATTTCATTTAATTACACGCATTAATAAGTAACTCAAACTTTCAAACGCCGTTTTCTCAGAACTAGCATTTGTGCTGATTCGACAGTATGCAAAACCCACAACGATATAAGCACAAAATACCTATCCTCCATCACAAATAAATAAATCTTGAGCTTCTACAGTGTGTGTTCAATTAATATTGACGGTATTTTTCATCATTTATTCGAAAAGGATGAAAGACGAACAAAAGCCATGAAAGAAAAGTTGCTGGGCAAGCTTAGACCTAAAAACTTTGTAGAGAACCAAAATCCGTAACTTGTTGCTTCACTCAATTTCTATTCAATTTACGTTTTCAGGAAATAAAACAATATAATGTAAACTGATTGTTTATTTGTGGACGAGGACAGGTACTTTGTGTGTTGCGTCATGACCAAATTACTCAACCTGAATCGCTTAGGTGATAACACCCGGATCTTTTCAACTGCGTGCCAATATAACAATGGCCCTGAACACCCAGATGAAAAGGAATTAAATTTGGGGTGTTTTTCTCCTCCTCATACCGGAATGGTTGTTGAATGGCTTTAGCTTCCATGGTTTGCAGAAGTCTATGTACATCCATTGGTCACTAATATTGGGGAAAAGAAATTGAGGTGTAAGTGACACAAATAAAACACCAGACTGTTATACTAACCTGTTACGGTCACGGTGTAAAAACAGCCAACACTGTATCCATTCAAAGTTGTGTATGCGAAAACGTAAGTTGTGCCAAGATTAAATGTACCGCTCAAAGAGTCAGCTGTATTAGGGGTTGATGGACTTAAGAATACAGTAGGGCTTGTGAGATACGTTACTGGAAGCCGGTTCGATGAAAAGCTATCAAAAGCTGTGGCTGCTGACAAACTCGTGGTTGCTGATGATCCGGAGCCGGTCGCTTGTATATTCTGATTAACAGGACAGGATATCGTAGGACGGTTGGCTAAAATAAAAAAAATTGAGTAAAGAGGCTTAAGGGTGAAGTTTTATTTGAAAAAAAGTGTTATCCTTTTTCGGGTCTTATTATCATAATTATGAGTATGCGATGTGTTTTATTTCCTCACAATTTTAGGGCTCAATTTATTTAGCATAACAAAAAAGGGGGAAATCTAAGCAGTTGCATCTTATAAATAATATTCAACACAACTTGTCCTGTACGTTGAGTTTTGTTGTTGAACATTACTTATTTTACAATAAGATACAGAAACCTCCAATACAAATTTGAACGATAGGTCTGAAAACATAAAGGCTGGTATACTGAAAGGGAGACCATCTTTAGACCAGGGTTTAAATCAGGGTTAGTCCTACATGAGTGGACCTTTTTCCTTCCAACATACTCTAGAAATGTGCTGTAATGGGTGAGATAATCCCTCATGGATGGGCCGTTCCAGCCCATCCATGAGGAAATTTCTCACCTGTTACATTTAACTTTCACAGTGTTTAGAAAGGAAAAAGGTCCACGATCTTGGAATTAGTGCACAAGATGCTGACTTCATAGTTGTTGAGGAGAGACTCTCCAGGGCTTTGGATGAACTCGCTCCTTGTTATGAGGAAGGCCACCTGCGTGCGGGTCCATCTGGAACGCAGGTGTGTGCTTTCCATCTGCACGGCCGTGGAGCCAGGCGTCAGCTTGGTGTTACCTGGTCTGGAGCACCCCTGGAGCACCGTGATGGCCCTGTCTGCCTGGGAGTTGCCTTGGACCGCGCTCTCTCTTATGGGACCCACATCGGGAGGGCGGGGGTGAGGTATGTTCACGCAAGGACGTCTTGAACAGGCTCACTGGCGCGGGATGGGGTGCTCGCCCACATACCCTAGGGTCGACGGCACTTGCCCTGTGCTGCTCGTGTGCAGAGTGTACCTGCCCTGTGTGGGAGGGGTCGGCCCATGCCGGGAGGCTTGATTCGGCGTTGGATGCCTCCTGCCGACTTGTCGCAGGATGCCTCCGTCCAACACCGGCAGGAATTGCTCCGCCGGACGTCCGTCGGGGCGTGCCGAGCATGCAGGGGCGTGGCTGCCAGGTGTCTGGTGTGAAGCACCCTGTGTCTGGACGGATGCCTGCTGCCATCCGCCTTGGGTCCAGGGGGGTTTCTTGGGCAAAGTCCGGCCTCTTGAGGCAGTCTCTAAGGAGGTCGGGAGAGTCGCCTTGTGGAGAGGGGGACTTGCCATCGGCCAAGTGGCATC
The DNA here is from genome assembly GCA_023653785.1 of Ophioderma brevispina. NCBI lineage: Eukaryota > Metazoa > Echinodermata > Ophiuroidea > Amphilepidida > Ophiodermatidae > Ophioderma > Ophioderma brevispina. Next base: position 24,879 of record JAMKCH010010115.1, read on the forward strand.
TGTCGGTGTTGGACCTGGTGGGCGTCTCCCGCCTGGAGCTGGCTCCTCGTGGGCTTGGTGGCGGTGCCTCGGCAGGTTGAGTGCCAGGGCTGGCCGATCTGGGGTTTCCTTGCGGAGGTGGGGCTGTCTGGAGGTAGGTCGGGATGCTGCCTGTGGTTGTGGAGCAGCGCCACAGACGGTTGAGCATCTCTTGGTCTGCCCATTGCTGGAGCAGCGGTGCACAGACGGGGACCTTGCGGAATTCAGTGAGGCAGCCGGACGTTGTGCCCATCTCTGGCTGGACCATATTTGAGAACCACAGTGTTTGGACACGATAAGAAGAAGAATGTAGGACTAACCCTGGTTTAAACCCGGGACTAAAGTTAGAGTCCCTTTCAGAATACCAGCCTAAAACTTTATAAAAGACATCGCTGCCGGGTTAAGGAGAGAAGGTGGCTCTCTATCATCATCATCACAGTAACTGTTATATTTCACCATCAATTTTGAGTTGATGTTTTACAACAACTTTATTATACAATACATATTTAAAGGTGCAACGAGAGATTTCACATATCAGGTGAACCTAAAAAATTGAAAGCACTGATTTTGCCCTGATGTAAGGCTTTCCATAAAAAAATATCCCCATCTGAAAAGATTAAGCTGAGAAATGTTTCTTTGGTACAAAAATTGTGAAATTTCTAATTCCGTATAGGAGCAAATACGAAATTCAACCTATGTTTTATATTGAAATATAAGCAAATCAAAATCACCTTTTTTCTCTCTTTTAAAACATTTCTGTAGCCAAATACAAGGGTAAGAAACCTATTGAGTGTCTAATCTATATGAAATTACATCAAAATCTCTCGTTGCACCTTTAAAGAATAGGTGTGGAAACATTTATATTTACACATTTACCTGCAAATACATTGACTTGGACCTGACAGCTCCTAGAACTTATGCCGTCAGACGCTGTAACCGTAAGAAATTGTTGTCCTGTGTTCACATTCAACAATGTATGGTAAGGTAGCGTTGAGTCAACTAATGTAATTGGTGCAGTAGACGGTTGTGTGTAGCTGAACGTAACCTGTCCAGAAAATCCACTTACTGTAGGTGCCGGAAGAACAATAGTTTGTTCTGACGAACTAGCACTAGTGTATATCAAAGTTGGACAGCTAATAGTAGGATCTGTGCGGAAAAGGAACACAATAGATGCAAATAAGATCACCTGTTCTGATTATTAAATTCAACGCGTCTGAAGTTGAACTCATAATTATTTCATTACACAGCCAGATTCTTACTCATAGTGTAGGACACTACTTCAGGTACTTCACTTGTACACTTAGCCCTACTGTAAGAGTACCCATTGAACCATTATCGATGCTAGACCTACAGCTAAGGACTTGTGAAACACGCAGATCACTGTGCAAGGTTTTCTTAGTAGTGCAACACATACACTTTACTATAAAGTTGTCTTTCAGTTATAAGTGACACATACACGGTATACCCCAACTACCCGTGAGTCCCTGGACAGGAACTTTGCTATAACTGCCTATAGTATTACAAGATATTGGCTAATGACGCCAAATATTCCAGGCCGGTTCTTCTTGTCTCATAGTTTTCAACTTAGCGATACTGGAATTCAGCATTACCAACATGCCTTATCGTGGCCATGGGCCTTCTGATGTGACCCAAATGTTAGATAACAGATAATAGTACTAATCTAACAGGTATTTGAAAAAACTGGAGTCGCAACAGTAACTCGAGTAAGGTGAAATTGAGTTTGAAGTTGCCTTCAAACGTTTTGTGAACTTGTGAGGAAGCATGGGACTGCTAAGATATCAAAATTTAAAAGTTGAGAATCACTGTGATATGAAAATTGAAGAGACACAAGGAAAATTTCTGAGGGTACAGAATTCTTTAAATTTTCACTTGATTACATGGTTGTAGAACACCAACTTCAGAGGTTTATAGGTCAAACAAGTTGAAAAGAACAGCAACACCTTAAGATTTGAATTTGCCGTTCTGCTGCTGAATTTGCTGTTCTAGTCGGCCCAATAGAGAAAAAGCTAGAAAGCAAGCTTGCACAACAGAAAATATAAAATCGTCTTTTTAATACATTACACGCTCCATTGAAATACACGTACAAATACCACACCGAACTCTCTGATTTGCACCCCACGTTACAATATTTTGAATGTTTTGAATCGACTTTCCTATAGATCACAACTGAAACTTTCAAAGAAGTTTCAATATTTGATAGATTTAAGAAAAGTGCATATGAACAGCGCCATTACTATTTTGAGCCAACATTTTTATCGGAACTAATTACCATTACACCAAACGTGGAGTGATTTAGTGCTGTGCGCCCTTCGAACACACTTGAAAATACTTTTTTTCTTGATTTTTGACAAATATGGCCCTTTTTAAGAGAAGTGTCATTTTTGCTTCCCCACGACACACGAAATGGGAATTATGGGTCTCTGAGTAAATACATATATATTTATTTAAAATATCCTATTTTTGTGCATTTTGGCATTTTTACTTCGTTTACTCAAAGGAATACATCTGTTTAAACACGTTTTGTGGAACTAGGTATGATTTGTGAGATTCAATCAACATTTGAATTGTCTTCACGAAATGTAAATAACGCATTGAACACATCCAAAAGTAATAAGTATGCTTATTTTACTGACAACCCCCCACTCCGCATTAAATCTCACTATAGCGCGTGTATGACAGGATGTGCACTTTTTCTACTTCTTTCTTCTTAATGTACTTCATGTGAAGTCAAAAACCGACTATGTTTTCTTCTTCACAATACCTCTAGCGCACGCTTTTTTTGGTCAAAAAATGAAGGGAAACGCAGTTTAAACATAAGAAACAAAGCAACTTGGAATTGATGAATAATTAGTCTTTTTAGTCATAAACACACACACCATGTCATTACATTGGATTTTAATGTACTAGTTTGGTTTCGCGAGGTGTCAATAATCCGTACACTATATATAAGTTACAATATGGTCATCCACCAAGGGCACAGTTCAGTGGGTTGTACCTTTACATAATTTGACATGAACTGACCTTGTGTGTTCTGGGTATCATATATCATACCCAAAACACCAGGGGTGTATTTTCTAAATACACTGGTGAATGGAAGGTACTGAACTGTGCCAAGGGAACTGAGATTTTACTAGCTCATAGTAGTATGTCTATCAGAAGTTAACACAAATTGCAGTCAAAAGCGAAAACACGGCATAAATTGACCATTTTCATGAGCACATCGTCGTCAAGCGATTTCCTTTGTTAAATAGTTAAACAATTGATTTGTTTTAAAGCGATTTGGCAAATACAGATATGCTATTTAACAAGAGTAAATGCCGAGTAAGTCGCGATTTTAATGTTAAGGCCTACAAGTGCAACATTATTACATACAAAGATAATGATTTTGTTGATTAATAGATGCATTGAAGTTCAGGAATGATCACAATCAACTCCAATATGCTTTTATCATTGTTATCAACTTCAGATTTTTATGTATTTTTTTCATAAATTATATGTCAAATAATATTTTCTTTAAATTATTCTTTATAATAATGAGCATTTTGTGGGAATGGAATGCCACTTCGTATGTAGCATTAACAAAAAGATCTCTCTAAAACATATCCAAGAAATTATAGAATTAAAAGCAAATGTAGATCTCGAAATATTGTTTAATAGTACCTGGTCGTTGTTAAAATAAAAGCAAAAAGAGCTGACAAGGGACTCCAACCCAAAAGAACATGTTTGAATTTACTCGCGTACTATAACTTCTCGATTCACGTCACGAAGGTACATGTCTCACATCTGTTGGTTACTGTGCAAACTCCAAAACTGGATATCCCGCACAGGACGCAGGCATGGCTAGCAGTTTCATTTAACTTGAGGGCACCCTTAGAGATGGCTAGTAGATTGCTCTTACTAATTTGTGACTTAAACATGTTCAAATGTAGTCTCTAATAACATCCTGTAATGGGATTTTAATTCCAAAGATAGTCACCTGAAAATACACTGTTATTTATTATGCCCCACTACTCGTAGTGGTTGAGCACTTTCTGTACTATTCAGGTTCAGTTTTGTAGTATTCAGGTTCTTTGGCAGCCTTAGAAGATACCTGCTTTGCCATTGCGGAATCCTTTCTACCAAATTATTGCCGTCAGAAACTAAAATATGTACAGAAACGGGAGATCTGGCCACTTAAGCATATCCAAGACAGAGTACATGACTGCAAATTGTCATCCTCATCCAACACTTCAAGTCTATGGTGAATCCATCAACCATGTGACAGATTTCAAATATCTTGGCTCCAAAATGGCATCTGCCGCAAGCGACCTAAAAAGACGCCAAGCATTAGCATGGAGTGCCTTCTGGAAGCTAGAATGTCTGTGGAAAAGCCCCCAATTAACCATCTCTACAAAAGTCAAGTTATTCAACACTACCTGTGTGACCATCCTACTCTATGGCTGTGAATCATGGGTGCTTGATGGGTGAGTTGTTTGATCAGATTATAGTGCTACAATCCAATTCATCTCGGAGATTTTTTTTTTTTTTTTTTTTATATATATATATATATATATATATATATATATATATATATATATATATATATATATATATATATATATATATATATATTGATGATGTCTCGCCCAAAAGTTGCTCCAAATATTACAACGAATCTCTTTCTTTATGTAAAATGAAAA